>JANHGB010019157.1:0-38600 GCA_026283785.1 Coracopsis vasa
CCACCACCCCACCCCCCCCAACTGCTAGTTGCAAGGTGCATCCCTCACACAGGGCCACCGTTTTTTTCCTGGTGTTTGCAGCAGCAGTGCAAGTGTGACAGGGAGTAAGATTGAACCTGATGAGGAGATTAAAGCCTCTGACGCTGTGGCTGTAGGATACTGTACACAGTGCATACAGTACTGTCTGTATGGGAGTAGGGAACTTCCTCATCCACATGAGCCTTGTGTTAGCTTTCAATACTCTCAGAGCCATGGAACACTCTAAAATTTAAACATTAAATTTACCTGTCCCCTTCCCTTTTTGGTGCCACATCCAAAGACACAGAAGTCTAGCAGGGTTTCAGTGATGCTAATACTGTTCCCTAATTTTTTGCTACCAGCCATGAACTAACCATCTCCTGGTGGCATACAGCAGTCTTGCAGCCATTCTTCTCACATCATCCAGAACTTCAAATGAGATGTATCTCTGCATATCTCACCCCTAGGGTTCACTCTGATTATTTTCATATTCTCACACTCTATAGGAACTATAATGGATCAAGAGAATAGTGCTGTGTATACAGAATTTAAATTTTACCTAGCAGATACAGATATTTGCCTGGCATAGAGGTAAGAATAGTCAGTATTTCCTTTTCCTGGGGATGCCAGGTCACAGGACAATTCTGTAAAATAAACCTAGGAAGAGGGATAACATCTCCTTAAAAATGCCAAGCAAACCATTTATATGCAGCCTAAGGACTAGAACCTCTATCATCTCCTACGTAGTCTACTGTAAGGTGATCCAGTAAGTGATGAGGGTTTTGACATCTGTCTTCCACAAAAATATCCAGAATCCATCAAACCCACAACAGTCACTTAGTAGCTGTTATCTCACATTCACAAATAGGTGTGACACATACCTAAATTGAGTGAGGTGTCTTTAACCTTCTTGTATGTTGCTTCTAGAGGATATATAATTTGAAAGATAATAATGCAAATCTCATTGTATTTCACTGAATCCTGGCCACTGGATAGTCTCTTACTGGACACAACAGGTCTGAGATCCAGACTTTTTTTGTGACCATGTATTCTCTTTTGTCACTGGTGGTACAGAAGCATTCGCAATTTACTGGAAAAAAATTTCAGAACAAACTGGCCACTGCCCTCCTTAGCATATCTGTTCCACCCATGACAGGAAAGGTCTGTGCTTCAAATCAGAGTAAATACTGTAATCAAAGGCACAAAGGATGAAGATGAATACTATATACATAATACATATTATATAATAAGAGAAATAAAATATATATAGGAAAAATAACTATTTACTGGGTAGATAACTGTACTAAGTGATAACCTTTGTTTGAAAATTTCATTAAAGGATGGAATTTAGTACTGATTGTTAAAGGAGAGATATACAACGGCCTATTTGTTGTCCTTCATGGAGGTTAATTTTTTGCATACTTTGTCCATAATTACAGTGTAATACCACAAACCTCACTTAGAAAACAAGACACCACAGAATTGATTTTTACTGCTTGAGCAACTAAGCTCATTTATTGATCTTTCAATTCTTTGTGTGATTTCAGATATTTTCCTTAAAATACACTAGAATAGTACAGGGTTGTGTCCGGGAAGAGGATAACATGATGCAAGCCACCTACTAAACACAGTTAATTCAAGTGCTTGCCAAATTCTGTTTTCTTACTTAGTGAATGTATTCACTTCCATATTTTCTCCTTTACTTTCCCTCTCCCTGCAACAGCATCCAGAGATATCAAAGACATCATTAAAGAAACAAAAAGGAGAAATCAAGAAAAAAAGCAAGATCGGCTTGCTAAAGAAATTCAAATAAGCTATCAAACCAGGAAGAAATAGAAAAAAAGTATAATTTATTTAAAAAGATGCTATTATTAATATCTTGATTGTGATGTGAGTCAGAGTTGAGAAATGGAACTGCCCCACCTCTCCACTAATATGCTAAAGGGTTTCCAAACTTAGCCATTTAAACAAGGTAATTTATTAGCTTCAGTATCTCATTATTCTCAGAATTAAAACAGATGTGTAAATTACTAAGAATTTTACTTTTAATCATTCTAATCTACAATTTTATTTCATTATCAACAAATGGGAATGAATAAAGTTTTCAAAGAAAGACTTGCAGAGTTGCCTCTAAGTTTATAAAAGTAACCAGAGAAAATTTATCTTTCTTGTCTGGTTCTGACTATTTGGCTGTCACGGGTAAAATTCTTAGTTGCTGTCCTACTGATTAAAAAAAAAAAGCATCAAACCACAACATTCAGTTCTGTCAGGGCTGTCAAAAAGGTGGAGAAAATTACCCAAGAGTTCTGGCTGTTCTTTGAATAAAATGAAGAGAAAAAGAACACATTTATTTCCTTCACTTATGTTTTTATTTCTTTCAATGTACTTGTCCAAATCCAAGCATAATTTCTTCTTGGGCTTCTTCTACCACTGTTGATTTTATTGCTTAATTTTTAAATTAATTCAGTGCAATTTAAGGAGATTACTTGTCATAGATAAATACCCTGGATGTGAGTGACTACACAAATGGTGACCAACTTCAATTTACTTATATTTATTGTGCTCTACAAAAACATACCACACTAAGTGCTAAATATTAGTAATTACTATTTCTATTGGGAATTATGTCTCAATTAACTGTAATAACTCTAGTGAGCTAAGCAAAGTGTGAAAATGTATAACAGACTTTTTATACAGGACCTGAAATAATATCCTATTAATATGTAATAATTAATATTCCTCTTTTGTCCTTTACAGTTTAATTCACAAACTCAGAGTAAATAAAAAAAGTCTATATCAACCCAGAAATATACCCAAGATGCTGTGCTAAATTTTGTATTTATTTATGCTATAAGTCTTTAGATTAATCTTGTTTGTTGAATTTGAGCTGATTAAGAAGATATATAGTCAAAGATAAATATGGTAGACCTCGACAATATCCAGTTAATTGACGAGTCTACTTAAAATTATTATACTGTTTACATTAGCCTGTATTGGAGATATTATTTTCTCATTTATTTTATGCATGACTGTCCAATAATCAAATGCATCTATTCAATCAGTCATTGAGCTATTCTCTCAATTGAGCTTTTCTCTCAATCCCTTTTATTTATAAGCAAAAATACCTATTCCAAGAAGCTTATGTCTTCTTTATTATAGCAGTATTCTGCTTTTCCAAGTTTCTACGATGTAAAAAAAATAATTCCTAGTAATAATAATAATATGAAAAATCTAATCTAAAGTCACAATGCAGGTGGTGTTTTAAGAATTTTGCTATAAAATAAAATTTAGCCAAAGTAATGATGAGGTATTAACTGGTTTTTGAGCTTTCAATATGAAAACTAGAAACTACTTCTTGAAGGTGCTCACTTACATATTTCATTAGGTTTTGTTGAACTGAGTAGGAAACCCTTGGTTTTATTATTTTTCAATTTGCTGGAAAAGATGTTCCATGACTGAGTAGTTGTTGACTGTGCTTAATGTTCAAATTCATGAAACAATGACTATTTTGTTAAAACCCTTGGAAATCAGGTTACACCTCACCTTCAAAGTCCCAAAGGAATGAAATTCATTACAATTGTGATCCCATTCTTTGTGCATGTTGACAATGTCTTAAGAAAAAAAACACAGTGATTGAAAAGAGCACACAAAACAATTTCAAAATGCTTTAGGCACAAACTACCTGAGTGACAACTACAAATTTAAGTGCTGTAATTCTTTGATTAATGTAAAGAAAGTGATTTAGATTATTTTGATAACAGCCTTTAGGAAAAAATGACACTTAAAGAATATAAAAATTTGAGGTTTGAATTACTTGCTTAAGATGTGTTTTTATAAATAACCTGTCACCTATATTTTTGGAGGGAGAAGAAAAAAGCTGTTATTGGCTTTTTACAAAGTACTCTACCTACTGTATACCCCAGAAGTGACAATTACATTTTTTCTTACCATATCCAAAACCTCAAGAATTTGAAACATATAATAACCTATTACAGAGCGAGAGTATGGACATGATAAGAAAGCAAATCCAGAATTTGCTTCTAGTTCACTAAAAAGACCAAAACTATGCTCTTTTCAAAAAAATGGTTCAATGTGAAGACTTTGCTTTATTAATAGCAACCTTGAAGGCTGGCTATACAGATCAATAATGTATAATCATTTAGTGCCTAGTATCCTAAGATGAAATAAAATTACCTGTTTTAAGAAGTGTAGTTGAAGCCCAATTCTACTCAAAGTTTCTATTTGTCATTAAGACAAGCAACTTCACTCACTTTGGTGGTCAAATACAAAATTAGACACCTAAGTTTGAAACTTCTTGGTACTTATCACAGCTTTTAAAAACACCTGTTGCATGACTCAGTATCTCCTCAATAAGGAGAAGCCCATGATCTCTGTAGACCTACAAAAAAAAACCCCAGCTTGGCATTCACATCTATTCACAAGCCTCTGAACAAACTTGTATTCCACTTGCTGCCCTCCTTCATTGAGGCTTGACCCCTAGAATTATTCTGCCACTCACTACTATAACTATGGCCTGATTTTGCGTGAAAAGCCAAAAGAGAATGATCCAGATCCTGAAAAAGAGTACATTCCTCCTGTATTCCTTCCCTCTCTGATAATCCAAAAGATCCCTGCTGACTAAGCTTCAGCTATTAAACCAATCAGTGCTGACATCAGGTAATGCACATCTTAACAGGAAGTGAGAGACAGCATTTGCTGAAGTTGTCATTCTCTCATTTTTGTAGCTGCTTTCAAACCACTTTGACCCTTCAGCTCATTATTCAAGAAAATAATTTGATCATACCAAAACCAGGCATTTTTTTTAGTGCATCTTCAGAAAATGTTTTAATGAGAACTGTCAAATACATACTTGTATATTACATGATTTTTAAAGAAACACAAAAATTAAACTTGCCTTTTCAGCTTTCTCAGTGCAAATAAGTACCAATAAATTAGGGAATTTGCAGATGGACCTAACAATGAGTTCAGTCAAAATCCATATCTTTTTTGTACCTCATAATTATTTTTCTTATAGAAACTGCTAAGTAAGTTAAAAATTTATAGTATCACTCATTGCTGAGTGGGCTAAGAGTCAAAACTAACCTGGGCAATTGAAACTGCAGATGTCACAGGCCCATTTGAATGTGAAAAGTCACTGAGTCAAACAGGAAGGGGAAGAAAAGTAATTACCTTTGTCAAGGCATTAATGTTTTTTAGTCTCTTCATCCTCTTTAGAAGAAAAGATACACATAGCAAAAACATTCACATAGAGCACATATAAAAAACACAAGATAGAACTTTAGTCAAGTTCCTACTGAAGGAATCAACTTTTTGGTAAACTCAGATCACCATTAATATTCTTGATGAAATTTTAGGTGAATCCTAAATCCTTATTCAGAAGGATATTGCATATTTGGGATTGTCCACTGTGTCAGGCATTTTTTGGATAGGAGAATAGGTTCTTTGGACAACTCAGGCTAGAAGGGACTTCAAGAAGTCTGATGTCCAACCTTCTGCACCCACTGTTGAACTTCAGAATGGAACAGAATGTAATAGAATAGAACAAAACAGAACGAACCTCCTGTATTTCACTTTATGCTCATTGCCTCTGGTCCTGAAACTGGGCACCACCAAAAAGTGCCTGTGTCTGGTCTACATTTCCTTAATAAGACTGAAAAAAAAACCAAACAACCATCCAACATCTTGCATGCATAAAATATATTCTCATGTATTTTATAATTACAGAAAAAAGCCAGGTTTGAAAGGCATAAACAGGTTAATACGGAGAAGAGCTTTGATTAAATGATCAGATTTTGCTACATTGTGAATGGACCTGAAGTTATATCAGTTAAAACCACAAATGTTCTAGTTTATCTCAGAGGAGGAAAGAATTAAGACAGGGTTTTTTTACAAATATATATCCATTGCAAGATGATCTTCTGGTTTTGTGCCAAAACACTACTTATTGGTAGCTAGAAATGTAGAATTCTAAAAATCAAAAACCTTTTTCCTGAAACTCTGAAAAAGGCATATAGAAGTGGCTAGTAAAGGTCCCATGAAATAGATTGCATAAAATTAAGGTCTGTTAAGAACTCCTTTAACCCACCTAAGTCATTAAATAAAACATCATTTGTAATGAAGAATTGTGCACCAGCTGTTTTAGACTCCATGGACAAGAAAAACTAAATCCATAAAACATAATCAAAAAAGCCTCTAACATTAGTGACAAGCTTTCTGGAGCAGTCACAGTTGATCCAAATGCAGTTTTGGAAGATCTCTGGTATCATTTGGAGGCAACTCAGTTCCCACCCTTTCCACCCCTCCTTTAGTACTTAAAAGATGATCAAATTAAAACTTTTGCCTAGAGAATTTACTGCTGTACTGACAGAATAATTTGGGTTGTCACAGAGTAATTTAGGTATGAAGGGGCCATGGGAGGCCATCCAGTTGAACATATGGCTGAAGGCATGCTTAACATCAAAGCTAGATCAGATTGCCTAGGGCCTTGTCCAATCACATTTTGAAGCTCTCTGAGGATGGGTATTTCACAACCTGTCCAGCCAAACTGCTCCTGCACATTAATGCAGTAACAGTACTGGAAAAACAGTGGAAGCAATGAGAAGTGTCTAACAGCAATTGGGACATTGAGGATTTCCTCTCCAGTAGTAGTGATGCAGGTCTCTGTCATGCAGAACTGCTTAAACAGAGGGTTCTGAAGAAGTGGCCTACGTACAGGAGCAGTAGCACTTTCACAATGACTAAAGAGTAAAAGGCCTTGCAACCACATCCAATTCCTGGCCACACCAGAACCTGAGAAGACTTTGTAGAGGTGGTCTAGCATGCCTGAGTCTGAAGGAGTAGAAAGTGTCAGTGATACAAAAGAACGGATCTGGAAGATTAGAAACTGGCTCATGTTGTTACTGCAGGAAATAAGAACAGGGTGGAGAATAGCTGAAAAGCTGTGATCAGCCCCAGGTTCACTTCAACTTTTCTGGGTATTACCACATGATATTGCAAAACTCGGTGAAATCAAGTTGCTTGCAAGCTGGAAACACAAAAAAGTACGTTGCTTTCAAGAAATGTACATTTGAATTAGGTTCTGAACACACTTAATGTCAATCAGGAGACTAGACTTTCTGTTTTGGAGCACAGAGGAGACTCTGCAGTAGCTGAATGTCTCTTAATAATAATGCAGTTCTTACTTTGTAAGCAGCTCTATGACTCCAATACATACTTAGCTTTTTCTACATTTTTCCAATTACTGCCCTTCAATCACTCCTAACCAACTTCCTTTTGTTTCTCTTTTCAAATGATTCATCTTCTACTAAAATTAATTGTGGAATTGACAAGATGAGTCCTGCTATGACCAGATTACTGCACCTATGCTCTACACTACTTGCAACTTGTCTAGTTAGATTGCCAGTTCTGCGTTTGTACAGTGCTTAACAAAATGGGGATCAATATTTGACTGACCCTTAACCATCGCAATAATAATCATGATTAATAACAATGTCAGGAGGTTTTTTTGTTGGTTTTTTTTTTCTCCAAGAACACTAACGGGAACAAATTCATTGAGAAAAGATGAAAATCACAGTGATTCCCACTGCTCCATTCTTTCCATCCCACCTGCTGTTTAAATCCAGATTTACTAAGCCAAATAAACCGTCATTCTGCCTCAAATATTGCTCATTTTTTTCACTGTCTATAGGATAAGCCACTGCTACTATACAGAGAGCAATAGTTCATTCAGCCTCCAATATCTGATATCCTTTACTTCCCAAAGTTACCTTTAGATCATTAAAGAATTTTATCAGCTAGACCTTTTGCACTCTGATACCCATCAAGAGGAAAAGAGAGCCTCCAGTGTCTGCTCACTGATAAGAAAGTCCTACTCAGGAAAAATAAATTACCATCTTCTGTCTTATTTAACACTTATTCTTTTTTTTGAACTATAGTCTGCCTCAGAGTGCGACTAAGTAATAATACTGCTTTTCATGCAAAACAAGATCATTATGCTGTCCTATCACTTTCCCATCCTGTATTTAGCTGGTTTTAATCTATTGTGCTTGTCACAAAATTACCTTACAAGCACTTGTAGACCAGAGTATTTATATTACATGTTATACAGAGCCTAGCACTTTTTAATCAGGGCACTTTTAGTACAAGTACTACTGATAATTCAAAAGTGGGGAAAAGAAAATTCATATTTTTATATTTAAACACCAATTTTTTTTTCTATTTGAAAAGGTGCAAAGTGATCAGGGACTGATAAAGGTTCCTTTGAGGTAAAAAGAAGACAAAGTCTGATAATCCACTCCACTTCTATGAGTGGAAGGGATCCAGTTGAGCAGCTTTTAACTGCGGATGGACCTATGGATACCTCCTGTCTGTAATTAGGCACAATCACTGTCACAGCAGGCAGTTTCTATCACCAGACACTATTTCTTGTGCAAATGTTCATATTAAAATCTGAAGTGTAAGCAATAACCACCCTATCCAAGACTGAACACATGTGGTAAAAGCAGTTACTTAAGAATAACCATGTTAGCACCTTTTAATAATTTTGCTAGAAAGGTTTTTGCATAGGGAAGGGAAAAATGTATCATTGATATCTGCTTTTTACCCTCCATAGCTAAACGCATTTCCACCTCTCTCCTCTATACCCTGATATGCTTATGATGTATTCCTAAAAAATCCAACAGCTCACAAATTGATGGATAGCAAATTTTCCCATGAAAATTACTGTGACAGAGGAGTGATGCAGGCAGGGACTTAAGAAATACATACATTCTGAATACATAGGAAGAATGTGCATAGAGTGGGGGATGGAAAGGCAAGAGTCAGATCATCCTTATCATCAACTGGAGGAGATGCTGGGGTTTTTAGTAGCTGGTTTTACAGCAGCTGAGATATTTTGAAATCATCCTTCACCAATTAATTCATACTGAGCTCTGCTAACTCTTGTCACTATGCTGTTTTTCTGCCCTTCCCTATGGATGGTCTTGCTGACCTTGATGAGGATGAAAACATAGGCATTCAGACAGAGCAAAAGCACTCATGCTAAAAGATTTACATTGGAAATTCAGGCCCACAGATGAGGTGGCTGAGTCTGACAGATAGTGCACCACATTCAAAAAGGTCTCAGGCACTTAAAAGCCAGCACCTTGTCCAGCAGGGAAATAGGGCCTAAGCTTCATGGTGGCTGGAAGAACATTCAGGTATGCAACATGAACAACTGGTTGCTTAAAAAAGTAAAAATGACACTGGATCTCTTTACTGACCTCTGATAAAGTTTTGGGATTTTTTTTGGTTTTTATATTTATATTGGTTATTTATATAGGAAATTTTATGGTTTGTATATCTATAAATCACGTGTGCACATCCTTTCACTCCCATATATGTGTTTACAGGAATTTGGAAGCTTAGGGAGCTAAGACAATGATTATAATTTCTCATTTAGTGAAATACAGTCTTGCTTGTCTTCTTCAGTGGGGGTTTCTGATGTACTCCCTTCACCCATTTTGACTGCTCAGAACAAAATGTCAGGGTTTCCTCCATTTTTCACTCCCTTGTTGCTTTTATTTTGTGCAGTCTCTGTTAGCTTACTGTTTTGGGTGCCTGTCTCACAGTACTGTTTTTCCCACAGTTTGCTTTCACAAGCTAATATCTGCAATCCTCCCAGATTTCAGCTTTTGCATGGAAGCTGCACTGAAAGGAGAATGGAAGTGTTTAATGCTGATACCCTTTTGTTCTATGTGAACATCCTCTGTAATCTTTTCATTTATATAGTGTCTATCTTTTTCTTGAGGACCACATTGAAACAAGGTAACTGTACTAAAATTGTATTTTACAACAAAGCTGGTTTATTTATAAAAAAGACAAATGTTATTGGAACATTTCTTGGCAGAGAAGTTTCACCTGCTTCAGATGACTGCCGTTCAACATTTCTGCAGGAATATGGTTAGATGCATCAAACCAACTATTTTCAGTTTCCCAAACTGCTAATACTTCAAATTGCCAACATGAACAGCTTTCCATGACTCCTACCTGCCTTTGTGCATGTACAGTTCTTCTGCTGGCAAATATATAGTATCTGAACATGTATTGCAAGCTGAAATTATATCAACTGCTTAACTTAGCCCTGCGCATTAAGGCTATATTTGCCTTATTTACTTCTAGTACATGCCCTGTGAGAAGTATGTTTTTAAAATATATCCTTTAGTGTCTACAGTTTTAACAGACATGTCACTGCAAACAAGGGCAGACAAATACTGTGACATTTGAGTTCTTCATTAGAACAAATACAGTTTTTCTTTTGTGTATAGAGAGTAAAGCATCAGATAGCTTCAGAAAGTCAATTAAAAAGAGAGATGGTGCATCTTAATCACAGGGCTTTTCCTATCTATTTTTTCCAGTAGTTACTTAAAACCACTAACTTGAAATCAGTCACACGTTGCCTTCTGAAGTTCACTCAATCAAAGGGCCAAGCTCTGAGTAATCAAAGATCTTAAATCACTGGAGCTCCCAACATCAGCCACAGGAGGATTAAAAATCCAGTAGCCAGAACTCAATTCTTCGATCTAGCGAGCACCAGCGCATTATGAGAAGTCCCTAAAGCCCCAGATCACAGCCCAGCCTTTGCCTACTGTGGAGCTAAGTGGAAACTGTCTTTAATTCCTTAGGAGATCCTATCTTGCCAGATGAAAATAGATATTGACCTCTGTGTGTAGGATGATTAGAAGAATGGAAGAGGATTAAACAAGATGCAAGGGGAAAGGCTCAGAGTGGCTCATTTACATGGTATTACCGCTGACAGATAGGTGTTAACAGAACAGAGCAACCTAAAGGCAAAACTGTATCTGAATTAAAGCTGTATTTATTTACTCAAGTTATAAAGGGATTAAGTCCTGTTTATTTTACCACATCCAGCACTGTTTTATCTATTAAGCACTTTGATGCTTACTCAATTGTTCTGTGTCATGCATTGCACAGCTGTTTGGGGCTGTGTTTATCTTTATTTAAAACAGAAGCTTTTAAATGTTTCAAACATAAAATATAGATGCTAATGGCAAGTTAAACATTCACGGCTGTCTTCTTGTCTCCCAAAATGGAGACATTTTTAAAACAGACAATGGGAAAAGTAAAAAGCACATTTACAAGTACTTTTTAGATTGCTGACAGGAAGAACTATGTAGAGGAGAGTACATGTCACACATACACATGGGAACACAAAAGCAGTGTCACTGAAACAGAATCACTGTATTTCTATTAATTTCTAACTAACTATTCAAAAAAAATTTAATTAGGCAGGAAAATGATTTAACAAAAATTCCATCCAACTCAAACCATCAGTATTTCTGGGAACCTGAGTTTTCTCAAAAGCCAGTTTAACATCTCAAAGTAGCTACCATCCTACTTGGAGTGGAGCCTTGTAAGATCGGCTCCCAGGTGACCCAGTTCTCAGGGGACTACAGAAACTTTCCCTGCTCTGCCAAAAACATAGGAAAATTAGTTATTTGTGAGATCCATTCTAAGTGCTGATTAACTGCTCTTATACCCTTAGCTGCATCCCAAGTTTGCACATGGTCCTTATTATCTTCTGGGAACAGAAACTCTAACTGTACCACTTAGCTTGGCCCTTCCCTGCTTGTGCTCAAGCAGACCTACTTCCCTTCTCATCTCCTTTTCCTGTTCATTGCAATAATGCTACATTTTCATGTTCCAGCTGGGACAGAACTGACATGCTAAGAGGCTGTGGGAATGGGCTTCTGTGTGTTTCTTTGCAGCAGAGAGAAAAAAGAACAGGTAAAAGACAATAGAAAATAACAGCTGTCCCAAATTGCACAAGAAACAGTATTACGTTTCTACAATCGGAACACTCAGCTTCCTGCAAAGCCACAGTTAATAAGACTTACTATTGTACCCTAGATCCAGTGTAAGAGGCCTGTTCCAGATGAAATAGAGACAAAGCTTGGTTGGAAAAGCATCCATGTAGTGCTGGGAAAGGCTGTGCTTCTTATTAAGGCATCTCATTTTTTTGTGGAAGGCTTATTATTCATACGAAGCTATCTGTGCCATGATGGCCAGAAAGATCTGTGCAAACACTTATGAAGTCAAGACCCATTCCCCAGAAAGGTTATCATCAAATGGGCAAGCAAAACAAACAAGCAAGCAAGCAAACAAACAAAAAACTCCCCTCAAAAAAAAAACAAAACAAAAAAACCCAAACCAACCAAAAACCATCAATCAGAAAACTGGGTTGAAAACATAAGTGACAGATTCAGTCCTGCCATAAGAAAGCACCCAGGACCCTTCACATCATGTAGGGCAAGTAACCTCCTGTAGATGTAAGGGTCTAGCAGTATGTCTGCAGCTGGATTTATATCTCCATGCTCATCACAATTAGGTCCTCCTTTCACCCACCTGAGCTGTCCCTGGCTCTCAACATGCTCCTCAACCATCCCAAGCACTTTTTGCAGTAATGTTGTTGACCCTGTCTGCAGCGGAAGCATGACCTACTTACAGTTGATTTTGAAAGATAGTGTGACCCTGACATTGTTGAAGATTTTTTTTTTTGTGGTAGTGCAGTTCCTTGTATTCTCCTGCAAGATCAGATTCTGTCATTAATACTTTAGATGCGAATACTGGCCCCGTTACATCAGGTACACTATTATGCACAAAGGAAACAAGATTGAAGTAAACAAGATTTCCAAGCATTAAATAATAATAAAAGAACCCAGAGACTTTAACTAGCCTTTTTATAGAGCTTCAATGCCTCTTAAAATAAATAGGTCAGTGTTGATAGAAAGGCTGGGCTCCGATTTTATCCTTCTGTATTTTCAGAATGCTTTCCAACATCCAAGTACAATATAAAGGAAAACCACAGGCCTATCTGTTCATGCTTCTCTAGCCTCAGTATTGATATTAATGCCAACAAAATTAGTAATTTGACAATTAGTTTTCCACTTACCTGAAAAGACATGAAAGGCAGAAAGAAAGTAGTTTAACTAGATTATAATGTGGCTGTGACAAGTCAGGTTCCTGTCATGTTATAGCCTTCCAACTTTAACATTTTCATGTCTGCTTGGCAGGTTATTAAAATAAATGAGGGTGTGTTGGACTGCCGTTGCACTTTTCTCTAATGGGAGTTCAGGAATTTGCAAGCCGCTACCGTAAATTGACCGATCGTGAAGTCTGAAAGAAGTTGGCTAAAGTGGACAATTAGGAGCATTGCTCCACAGCTGAGTGAAATATTCCTTGTTATTTTAATAATTCAGGCATAGGCTAATTTTCGGAGCCTGAGTTTGTCAAGATAATGTGCCTTGTGCTTGTCTGCTTGTCATTTTTAACTCAATCCCACATGTTACAGGTGCAGTCTAGCTTACAAAACAGGCAAATCATTCACAGTGGAATTTGCATATGGTATATAGACATATTGTACTAAGGAAAAACAGTCCAAGAAGTCAACAGCTAGCTGCGATAGGAATGAGCATGATGGTAAAAACTTCTGATGTTTGATAGCTGTTGTAGCCCTCTTTATGCTGATATAATTAAAGGTGTTATTTGGCACTATGCATACACAACTATGTATAATGTAAAGCATCATGTAGATTTTTTCATAAAGAGAGATGGTAAGGCCATAGGAATCCCATGTGCCATGCCAATGTTCTGGGTAGACGTAGTTACCTTTTTCAATTTAAAAAACATCTCAATGTCCAAAAATGTGGAACATGCAGGGAATAATTACTTCCCTCAACTTGAGCAGGTGAAGTCTCCTTTATAAAAGATGAAGCAGCTTTCATAGACATTATTGTACCTGGCTTCTGAAAGCAAAGGCTACACTACTGAGCCAGAATTTTGAAATCTCTGATATTCTTTACTATACAGTTTTCTCTCATTTTCTTGAGCTGGATTTCTGGCCTGACCTGAACATGTACAGAATCATGTGTTCAGGTCCAGATTGGTTGAGAAATTCTTTAACTTGCTATAAGCTTCCCCTGCAGATTTAAGACTTAGGTATGAGCTAGGAGAATTCATTCCAAGACAAAACAATTGCAAACTTGCAGCTAATTAAGCATTTCTAGGACAGGTTCTTGAAGGTCAGCTCAGACCTCAAAAATACCAGATTATAATGAAAACATCAGGAACTATATCATCTTTAGGAACATCTTCACACTGCAGAAACCTTGGGGAAGGCACTTTGTACCTTCCTTGACATGCCTTGCAACCGTTATAACCCCAGAAGCTCATTACAATGACCATCAGGGATGGATGGACACCTAGGGAAGAAACACTGTACTCATGAGAGTGCACTTAGATATTTACATGGAGGGTAAAGAATTCCAAATTACTTCTAAAGGCTGAGCTATAGCTGCCTCTTAGTCTTCTCCACCATGAGATATATACACACATACTGATACATATGTATGTGTATATATATGAATAGGTATTTATATATATGCATTTATCTATTTCAAGGTGTAGGAAAATTCAATTCATTACTGCCATTTTACCAACCAGATTTCTCCCTTGAGGTTATGCAAAAGAGCTGTTTTTCTAGAAGACAACATAACATAACATACCACTTTGAGCTCACTAGTCAAGAGTCATGGTGCCACCTGATCTCCGGTGCTGCTATCACCCCTGTATACTCAAGTAGCAGCACAGCAATTCTACCATCTCCTACTATGAAACAAACCTGAAGGCAATTTTATTAACTGGGTTGAGCAATGGAGGATATGGATCTCCAACGGCAGCAAAGAAGAGCCCATTAAAACATGCAGGACCACAAAAGGTCTGGTGCACAGATAGTGCACTTACACTTAACAGTGATGTGATATGAATGCTTAAAATGAACGTTCCTGTTCTCAGGCCATTCCTAGAGATATTCTAAAACACTGAGAATAATCTGAATTCCAATATTTGCATGCAAACCAGCCTAGCCATGTGTGAACATGAGCATTTATCATATATTATTCATTTCTCATTGCATTTTGAAAGTTTCAGTCATTCAGTCAGGGAACAAACTCAGTCCTAGGCAGCTGAGGTGGTCACTCACTCAGCATGAGGAATGAATAGCACAGAGTGAAACAGATGAAGCAAGTACTTCAACATTTCATATAAAATTTTGTATTCATATAAAATTGTCCATGTAACAAAGCATATCCAAAACCAAGCAACTTGCACTCAGCAATTAGCAAACAGAATTCATGAAATTAATTACATGTTAGAAATTAGTCTGAACAGCTCTGACCTTTGCACATGAGGAGCAAAATTCTTTATGTCAGACCTAAGACATTGCTAAATAACGAAATAGTGGAGGTGAGGATTTGAAGCCTATGCACACTACCATTTTCAAGAATTTAACTTCAAAAGCTTCAGAAAGGAGACTTTGACTGCTGCTTGGACTTGGAGGAGGAAAAGGTCAATGTATGAGTCTAAGACCATTCTCAAGGAACTTCCTATGTCTGGAAGAAAACACTGAGCAGTAAGGGTAACTCCCAAAACTTATCTCTGGTCAAGTAGAGCATGAAGTACACAAAAATCAACACAAGATTCTGTAGATCAGAGTTAACACAAATGTCAGACCTCCAGCTCAAGAGGTGCCTTTAGCAGGGAACGAATCAAAGCTAACAAATCATAATATTACTGAGATTGCAAAAGAAATGTCTACTGTCTTATCCCTGCCACTATCATCCTGTGGTACCCCAAGTTATAAAATTAAAATCATCCCCAGGAAAGGCAACAAAATGAGCAGAAGTAACATGTAAGATGGTGACTTCACTCCTCCTGAAAAAGTACAATGTATCAATATATTACTGAGGCCTATTTGTTCATTTATTCCCCTTCTCTCCACCAGATTTTAGCAGAAAGTTTTTTTCCATTGTTTTCCCTGGTAATCTCAGGGGAGGAAGGGAAAGATGTTCTTTATGTATCAAGCTTATATTGATGTAAATATTATAAAGTTGTGTTGTTTTATATTAGGTTGCATGATCAAGAGGCATGGCATCAATTCTGATAGTATAGATTCCATGTCTTTTCAGGACTAGACAACATATAGATAATTACCTCTGAAAATGGCTGGAGGATCTGGAAGCTATTTTTGTTAAAGACAGGCACTTGAATCCAATATATGTCAACAACATAAATTAAGTACACTGAATATGGAACTTAAAATGTCAAGAACATTACACCTGACATTTTAAAGCTGTAACAAGAGAAAACATGGTGTACATTTGGCCCTCAGAATACATTTTAGTAGCCAAGGGGAAGAAGGCAAATGCCATTACCAGCAACAACTGAAGCAAAAAATAACCATAAGCAATTCTGCAATATTTAGATGTTAAGGAAGATATGCACAAATGCTAATGTTTGCCTGATTGTTTGTGTGTCTACCACTGAGCAAATCTGAGTTCACACACACACTGTCTCTTTAAAACTAGAGGGAATATCTTGACGCTTAGAGATTTGCAGCCTTTACTTTACAGAATGAGAGCACACTAGTGTGTACAAATGTAGATATTCCCCATACATACATGCAGTTGAAATATTTTGATGCAGATGCAGTGAAGCCCCTGTTATAAACCTAACCTTAACTTAAATAAACTTAATCTTAGAAATACTTACACTGGATCATTTTTGCAACTTCATCTGGTATTTAATAAAAAGAGACTGAAACCAATTGAAACTCTCTCCTAAATGAATGAAGATGTGACACCTCCTTTTAACAGGAAAACTGTAGTTTCTTCAAGGATTAATTTCTGAGTATACATAGAGACAAACATAAATCCAAGCCAATTTCATTCTGCATAGTTACACTATTAACATATTAAAGTTATAAAGCCTGAAATATTTCAGAAAGAATAAACATTTGACATTTATAGACATATTTTAATATAAACCACATAGTATGACTTACCTTGCATATTTGTAACAGAAATGCTAAGGATAATCATCAGTCAGGTTACAGAAGCCTTGGTATTTCTAAATCTCCTATACAACTCCATCCTGTCAAGATAGAAATGTGGACAAAACACACAACAAAAGCTTAATGACTTTTGTAAGACATTATTTATTATTAAAAATAATAATATCTGCCATTATCAGTCTATGTTCATCAAATATATATGGCACTTGAAGCAATTTTCTGATAAAAAAGTTACATTCCTCAATGTTTGAAACTTTGTCTACATTGGTCTATTGTAAAAATGGTTGTCTATAGCACCTAATAAATGAGCCAGTGGAGAATCTAGAAATATTCTGAAATATATTTTCATGCATTTCCCCCAAAACTTCAAGGTGGCTGCAACTTGGTTTGGAAGTGTCAATTCACTGTTTGAACATACGAAATAAAACTGGTTATATCGTGGAATATTATATCATGATATATGTGGGTAATAGTATGCAATCTTCTTATTATACATTTTTAAAATTATAGAAAATATGCATAATATTGCATGTTAACATTAAAAAGAATCTTTCTCCAAATAACTCTTCCCTTATTGCCTTTTCCCCTTGAGGAAGCTTGCAGAGAGAAATCTGCCCTTTACAGAAAAACTATAGAGATTTGTTCCAATGCCTTGGACAGCTAAATAAATATTTACAGTATCAGAACATACAGTAAAAACTCATTTGCATGGACCTAGGTGACCTCATATGGATTATCAATTTTTGCAATTAGTGTGTAAATAAACAAACAGGATTAAAAAAAGTCAAGGATACTGCATCACAGAGTGTACTTTGTTCATTAATATTGACAAGCACAGTTTTGTTTTAATTGTGAATAATGATGGTACCAATCATTTTATAGCTAAAGTATTATGGGGTGTTTGATGAAAAGAACATACTTTGAAAATATATCTGCAAGGATGCAACAGAGAGATAAATTCAAAAGCAAATTTGATCTAACGATATCTATCTTTTCAAGGGAGTTTTAACCTTTTTTTCCTTTCATTTCATCACAAAATTTCATTGTATGTTTTAGTTTCAATAAACCACAAAAAGTTTTTCCAGTTATCAGTTGCCTTGGCAAATTTTTATCTTTTTTTAATCTCATCCTTTCTCATACTTTTTCCTTACTTCACTTTTTCTGGTGTTTCCAAGGGTATCAACTTAGTTGTGTAATGTTGGGCAAAGCCGATTCTCCATGCTTTGGCTTACTCACCTACAAAAACTGTGTAACATGCTGATTGTGCAGAATTAGCATGATGTTTAATCAATCTTCACAGAAGGAGCCAGCTTCAGAATCCTAGTAGCATGCATGTAGGAAGTACCAGCACATTTTATTTCCTATGGTTGCAGCATTGTCACAGTGGTAAAAATGGAGCATAGTTCCACTTTTTAAATGGTAAAATCATTAATGAGTCATGCTTTTCACATTTTAGAGACAGAATATGCTAGTATTTCTCCAAGTCAGAGCTGCCATTTTGCTAATGCAGCCCTGAATATACTAGAAGTGTATTAGGGTATAAATACAGCTCCGTAGTAGTGCTCCTGAGACAGAAAGACTGTCAGCATGTTCCACTTTATTTTTCTCCAGTGTGTAAAAATGTTAATGCTTAAGAACAGGACTTGCTATATGTCATCAAACTGTCTTTTTAATGTCTCCCTGTTCTGAGGTATGTTCCCTATGACCAATTTTGTTATCAGATTGCTAACACAGCAGCTGCTTAAATAACTGTTAAAGATTAATTATTATCATTATTTCACAGGAGTTCCCAGAACATATCAAATGCTAGATAAACTTTATAGCAAGACAGGGAATGTCCCTATCCTCAACTCCCCACTCCTACCCCCATCCATGTGATGTGAAAAAGTGTTAAGAAATGTTCCTCATTCGTCACTGTGAAAGTCAATGGATAATCGATGAGGCTATACTCTTGAAAATAGAGGTCACGATTAGAAAGTCTGTAACACTGTACTGTTTCACAGATATGATAGCAATTGTAGCACAGATGTTTAGTAAGTAAAACAACATGGTTTTCTCACCATTAATAATGCTTTTACCTGCTAAAAATATCTCTTTAAATAGATTTTCTGGTTAATAATATTTTAAACTAATGTCTTGTGTTGATCATTAAAGAACAGATTGGAAACTGAAGAAGCTGTGCCTAATTGAGTAACTATTACTACCCCAGTAATGGGACATGTGAAGCATGTTATCTGCTTTCTTTGCAGATTGTTAATTTAAATGGATGGCACAGTGATAAACCAGTTAGAGTTAATCAGCTGAACAAAACTGTAGAAAGACAATGTAAGGATCATTTTAATGCTAACTTGGAAAACTACAGCTGTTGTGAAATAGAATAATTAATTATTAATAGAGTTGATGAGAAACTAATTTCTGAAAAACTGGAAATCATTCTGAAGTTACTCATGGGTAAAAGTCCCTCATTTTCTTCAGCATAACAGCCTGAAAAGGTCTCATATTCTAATGAGAAAGACTGAACTGTATGTAGCAGGAAGCTAGTATTTCTCAGCCTCCGTATCTGCAGTGAAAGCAACCACAAGAGCCACAGACAAGGCAGCACCCCCAAAGGACTATACTTTGAATCATAAAAACACAGAAATGTGCTTTATGTGCTTTCAAAACTAATTAAAAAATCTCATTACCACCTACCCAAGGTTTCATGCGCCAATGAACCCTTAACAAAAAATTGTGCTTTCAGATTATCAGCGATAAATAGTTTTTTTTTTTTTACACATTTTCTCAAACATTAACACAAATTTGGAGGGCTGGGGGATTTGAAACTCCTTTTTTTTTTTTCTTTCTGCAGCAATGTGAAATGAATAGTATGCAGTTTAAGGGACTAAAACCCTGGCCCTATTGCAATTATTGATATGAACTTATCTGTAGTGTGGTACCAGTTCTATCGAGTTTTAAAAAACTCTGGATGTCCTAATTCTGTCTGGAACCAGAAGGGCAGTGGAACGAAGACCCTCTTGTACCAATATTAACACCTGATTTTCTGAACTCAGAAGATATTACTAAACATTCAGGGTGTTTGATGCTCATTGCAACCCATTCTTTGGGAACCTTTACCTGTGTGCCTGTCACAAGCAATAACTCGAAGGACCCTACAGCTATTAGAGATGCCCCCAAACAGCACTTCTACATCAGAACGTATGGGAAACAAATGGAAAAAATATCTATTTTTAACATAAAACATTTTCAGGCTGCACAATTCTTGAGGTGTATTCCTTCTGTGATTACCAAAACAATATCTTGTCTACAGCAACTGTTCAACAAGTCAATGGAAAAATATTAACAAGAAATTTGATCCCAAATTCTGGGCTCAAATTTGTTCAGCTTTAAACAGCAAGTCTCTTTAAAGCTGGTGTATTGTAATCTGATTACTCACACCTGTACAGTACAAAGGATTACAATCTGTAAACATGGATTCTAGGTTAACATATGGGGATCTCAAAAGGGACAAATCATTACACAAATACTCTGAAATCAGTAGGACTGAACAGCAGGAATGGTCTGCTGACTCTTAATCAAATTTAGTAATGGTCTGGACTTTAGGCTAAATAAAATCAGTATGTCTGAAGAGCTTTTACCTGAACTCCATGCCCATGTGTTGGAGTTCCTACTTCAAATCATTAACC
The DNA here is from genome assembly GCA_026283785.1 of Coracopsis vasa. NCBI lineage: Eukaryota > Metazoa > Chordata > Aves > Psittaciformes > Psittacidae > Coracopsis > Coracopsis vasa. Next base: position 20,629 of record JANHGB010019157.1, read on the forward strand.
AACCTGGGACTGATAATTAACACTGCCATAGAATAAAATTTCTAATGCCAGAGATAATTTATATAAAACAGACCATGACTCACATATCAGCATCTTTGATGTTCTATAAAACTATACCAGAGAAGAGGATGAAAACATATTTAATGAAATTATTAACATGAAAAATATTCCATCTCTTTAGAATCTACAGGTAGCAACTTAATAGCAGGGGTTTTAGTACTGTATGTTTTATAAAACTCTTCTGCTTACAGGAATCGAGAAAGGAAGAAAGCTGGCTTATGTTTCTGCATAAATTTGTGAAGTGGAGGAAGCAGCACCTATGTTAAGGTATAGACATGAAAAATATTTATATACAGGTTTTTAAATGATGACATATCAAAGACATTTGCAGGAATACACACTAGTTTACTCAACCTGATAGAATGAGGACTGCAACATTTAAAATCCCTTCTCCTGAGTCTTCCCAAGGTCAGAAAAATGTTAAAAATAAACTATAAGTTGAGGAAAAATAGAAGAGCAGCTAAGCCAAATATTGTACTTATCTGCCTTGTCAGCCTCCTTTGAACCAGCAGGCAGAACAGCCCTGGCAAACCAGCACAACCTCAGAATGCCACAGAGATGCAGATGTCTTTGAAATATCTTCTTCTTAAACATCTGTCTGGGCAAATTCGTCAGCAGGGTTTCTCATCTCACCAGCCCTTTGCCAGTTTGACACTGATATAAAAAAATTGCCATTTCCATGAAAATTCCAGCTCTTATTTACAAACATATCCTCAGTCCCTGTGAGCATGAAGAGCTCCATATTCATTATATGTATATTGTTTCTATTACAGAACTGTTTTTTGGGGGTTTTAAGTAGATACACTTTGCTGACATACTATAAACATACAAATGTGTTATTCCTCTTTCCCAGCTGGAAACTACTTTTTATTGGGAGTATTTTTATTATTTCAACAAGAAAGACAAATACGGGGTGAAACATTGTTAAGCATAGTAGATATGACTTTTCCCATGAGCCCTATAGCAGCTCTGTTTTCATCCGGGTATCACTCAATTCTCTTCATTTAAGATTTCTTGTCCTCAACCTCTTTTTCCTTTTATTCTTCTAATCCTCATAATTTCATAGCAAAATTGATCCATAAAACTCCTTCCTGCAGGGGCAGCCAGCTGCCACAGCATTCCTAACGCCAGGCAGAGTTCAGTGAATGATGGCACACTCTCCTGACCTCCATCTTACTGCTTGGGGATACAGACAGGCAGAATCACTCTGCAAGTTTCCACTGTAATGATACATCACAAGGTTACAAGGGGAACTGGGTCTGTGGTCACATCCCCAGTCCCCCACGGTGTTGGTGGACAGGGCTAGCTGATGAACAAACAACTAGAATTTGAGACTACCTGGGGAGTTATAAAAAAATGGTGGTTTTACTTCCATCCTGGAAAAAGAAGGAATAGATGGTACTGTCACTTCCTTCCGTGACAAAGAGAACTTAAGAAAACTTGGCTTTTCCACCTCTAACAGCACTCTAAGATGACATATCATTAATTTAAAATGTTGGCATTCTTGTAGAAAACTTCACAACTGCATGTGATGGATATGGCACGGCATGTGATGAGTCAAGATACTTCTTTTCATGAGGGTACAGAAACCTTTGCAGTAAATAAAAGCTGTAGAACAAAAGCTTCTTCTCTTTAAGAAGTAATCTATTATAGCCAACAGCTGAATAGCCAGAGAAGATTCATAATGAATCATGCCTAACATTAGATTGCAGAGGTCACTCCCAATAAAAAGAAAGTTTAATTTATAAATTAAAAACTCCTTTGGTTCTGTGTTGATGTCCACTATTCCACAAGTCACAGTGAAAACAAGAATCTGATGTTTTGACCCCCTGGATCCCATTCAAGCCTATACAGCAATGTAGCTATTCTTGATGTTGAAATATTTTCTGGCATCTGTGCCTTCTCACAGCTAAGCACCAAATGTTGCCATAATACCTCCCTCTCTTCCCCGTGCGCTATTTGACAGCACAAAATGCTGCTCATCCAGACATGAAAACCATATATGGATGCAGCCTTCAAACAAGTGCTGAGCACTCCAAATCTTCTTTCAGATCCAGCTGCTATACACATCTGTCTGTAAGTACCAAGCTAAAGCTTATTTATGCTTTGTCAGCAAGCAGACTTTCTGTTCCAGGCTTCCTCAATACCCATATTATTAGTCCACTGAATGCCGAATTATCAGAGGATAAGCAGGAAGCAAAGCTGCTCTGGTTGCTTACTGCACGGGAGAGGTGGAGAAATAGCAGGAAATCAGAACATTGAACAACTACACAAGTAGGTGGCTTCTCCTCTGAAAAACATCAAAACAAAAGGAGGGAGGAAAGATTAATTCCCTCTCCAGGAATCTTCTCTTCAGTTCCCCTAAAGGGAGCATGGTCTACCTCTTCATAGTAACATCAGTCATTCGCAAAACTGTACAATTAATGCTCATCAAAGACAGAATACCAGACGCACAAAAAAACCCAAACAAACAAACAAAACCCAACAACAACAAAGTGAGAAGCTGTATTTGAGAAATTTAGCACCATTTCTGACATCTGCAGGGAGGACTCCTTGCCTCTCTTCCTTGCTGTCTCAGTCTCAGCATGGCTGCTGTGCTTCATCTACCACAAAAATGTGTCTGGCAATGATTTCTTAGCTCAGAATTGGCACCTTATTCCTGACACCTCAGCATATTCCTGCCGTCTTACCTCTCACTGCCTGGTGAAAAACTAGCTTCTCTGGTGAGGAATCAGTCCCCTGCAACATTTAGGAGCCACTGTGATCTCTAAACTGATCATTTTTGAGAACTTTGAGAGATTGGTAAAGTAGCAAAAGTCAAACAGAGTACCTATAAGGAAGCAAAAGGAAGATGAAGGGAACTGCAGAACAGCACAATTGCAAGACCATAGAACTACGTATTAAGCAGTCAGCATTTAAGCACATAGAAGCCGAAGACTTTGCGAACACATCAAGAACCTGCAGCATCAACTCAAGCTCCTTACCCTCTTTGACAGCATAACTGGCATAATGGAAAGAGAGAAACAGCAGCTGTGACAAACTCATTTTTTTAAAACTTGCTATTTCTCTTATGATAGTCTTGTAAATGAACAAACAAAATTAGTGAGATTAAGTTACAAAAGTGTGATCGCTCACTTGGTCAAAAACGTGCACATTAGGGAATACAAGCGTCAGATCTGGAATACAATTCAATTGGAGTAGAACATGATCTAGTCGTCAACCAAACTCTGTTCAACACATTAATTTAAAACTTGAATGGCAGAATAAAAAAAATAAATTACTAGTTTGCAGATGACACTGATCTGGAAGGCCTCACACCAGAGACAGAAGTGGTATTAAAATTAATCTAAAAAGTCAGGAAGACATTCAATAGTCAAATGCAAAGAAGATTCTGCAGCTTGAAGAAGCGGAGTGCATAATATGATATAAAGAATAACAGCATAGCTAGAACACACAGGTCCATAAATTGACAGACTCAACATTGTGATGTTGCTGCTGTGAAATGAAAATCTTTAGCATATAACGGTAGGACTGTCATATACATGATCAAAGTGATAAAGGTCTTTCTACTCTGTGTTCAGTCAGCCTGGGAACACAGGGGCCAGTTCCCAGCACCACACTTCAAGAAAGCAGAGAACTGAGAGAAGTGCTCAGAAGAATGGTGACAGGTTTAGACAACACGGCCTGTGAAGATGGGTGGAAGGAATTACGTTTGTCCAGCCTTGAGGAGAATCTCTAAAAGCATTGTAAGATTTGTAGTAAAACATAAAATTAGAAATACTCTTTCATATTCAGCAGGAGGGAAACAAAAAGCTATCAGCTTCAATGATAGAAGAAGACGCTCAGGTTAGCTCTCAGGTGAGATTTTAAGAACTGAGATGCTACAGTCTCAGTCATTAAAGCTTTTATAAAAAAAACCAAAAGTGATACAGCTATCTGTAAGGGATAGGATACATATGAATGAATGGAAAGGCACTAGCTGGCCTTTCTGAAGTAATTTTCAAACTTGCATTGCTGTCAAAGTTATCTGCTTTGTTAAAGATTTAAGAATGCTGTTAGAACCCTGAGTGCAAACTGCAAGGTGTGGGAAAGGTTTTGGACCTGGCCCAATGGCCGGGCTCTACAGTGCTTGGCTCAGGACTCAAAGTCCAAAACAGGCAACAGGGAGCAGCAAGGGATAGCTGTTCCTAAGGGAAGAGGAACCAGGCAGCAAGGCAGGCAGAGGCTCCATCAGTAAGGGCACAGACCCACAGTACCCAAAAAAAGAAGAGCAAGGCAGGTCTGGTGGCAGCAAACAGAAGCAGGAGCCCAGGCAATTGGACAAGTCTGTAATGCAGAAGCAGTTCCACAGCCAAACCAGGCAGTTAAGTCTCTAAGTCAGTGTCTGGCTGAGGGTGTATGTGGCCAAGCACAGGCATAGTTGCAATAAAAGTCAGGCAGCAGCAATGAGCAAGGGTCTGAGCTTAAATAGAGCACTCAAGCAAATCAGGAACAAACCCCAGTAAAACTTGTCACAGCTCTTTTTCACATAGACAATTTCTTGCACAGCAGCTGGATCCAAGGCCCTGCAGCTGGGCCAAATCAGCACTGACCTCGAGCCCAGGCTGCCAAACCCACTGTGGGGAGTGAGTACACTCAGAAACCCAACAAATACTTAGCAAGTGACATTTACATTCATTTACCTTTCTTCAGTAGGTACCTCCTAATATTTTTGTGGGGTTTTATAAATATTATCTGCAAATTCCTACTCTGGCATAAGTTAACATTTTTAGTTGCCCCTTCAGGGGTGCTAGTGCAGTTCCAAGGTGAAACAACTGAACCAGCATAAGAATATAAAATCCTGGCACAAGCATGGATAATACTAATATACTATAAATGTTGCCTTCCTGAAATAAATACACATATGAGCAGGTAGAGAATTATAGCAAGTTAATATAAATGTTCAGACTGCCTATAGTAATTGCAATGTTTTTAAGTGTTAATATTGTTTCAGTAAGTTAAATTTTGTTAAATAGGTCAATTGTGAATACATTCTGTAATTGCAGTATCATTATTAAAATCAAGAGACATGAGGTCTCTTAATTGCTAGTATTCTTAATGCTAGAATAAATGGAAGTACTTGAGAGTATGTCATCTGTTGAGTAGGAATAATAATGTAAATGTGATTAAAATTGTGTTATTAGTAGCAATGCACCAAATATTTCCTTTTAAAAAAACTTCATATATTTCAAACCTACCCCATTACCAGAGTGGCATACCTGGATTCCATTCAGGGATCAACTGCATCCCTTTCTAGTAGATATTTCACCTGATCTTCTAATCTAAAGCTTGCACTTGCTACTTTACAGCCAGCTTTTCTTCCAGCCAACTTGTCAAACACATGGGTCACGTTTTCCAAATGCCAGAGATAATCTGAAGTACGATCACCCAGAGTGCTTTATCTTCAGGAAAGCAAGAGGTGGGGTCATTCTATTCTGTTAAGAAAACAGAAATAGGTGTTCAACATGACAAGTTTCAGATCTCTGAGACTCAGCTAGCCATGCAAGGCTTCACCTATCAGAACCCACAATTCTCTGTCAGCTTGGATTCCTCTCTCCTCTCAAAGAAAAATCCCTTCCTGACAGCTTGAACCACTGCACAGCCCCCTCTAGAAAAAGGAGCTATTTCCCAGGCCTACCATGCTCCTACAGCAAAGTCTTTTGTTCAGGTCTCAACAGGAAGGGTCAGTGGTGCCCTGATGATAGGCTGGTGAGAAAAACAAAAAGCAGCTGCAGAGCCAATTATTGTTTTAACTATAAGGAAGCTCCAACACTGCTGAAATCAATGGCCAAAGATCCACAACAGGATTTAAATTTTAAGATGGCCTGATCTTTTTATCTTTATAATAAATGTGAGAAGCTCTCCACTTTGCTTAGGTCAACTGTTGCAAATCTAATGTATTATCTGTTGGATAAGACTGTGATTTTCAGAGGTAAGCTAGGTAGGTGATGCAGACGATGCTGCTTCTGTATTTACATTCTATCTGTTCAACATTAGTCTTTACCTAAATTGACACATATTTCAGGAATTGTGCTGCCTGTGGTAACTGCTATCAAATCATTTGATGTATACAATATACGTAACTGAATCCTTTTAATATTCTGCCATGGAGTGTATAATTTGATGCACTGAGTCAGTTTAGTTGATGCTTAAAATGATGGAACTTGCCAAATTATACTGACTTGGGATGTTGTAAGAATGTGGCAGAAATTAAACCTAGAGTTTGGTGATAAATCAGACAGATTATGAGGTGTTGTGTTAATCAATCACTTTAAGATTGCTCTGCCTCCTTGTTTACCTAAGCCCAGAGTAGTTTTGGATACTTTGGCAAATTTATGTGTATAGGCCTTTGCATTATTAACCACATCATAGAATCAACTAGATTGGAAAAGACCTTTAAGATCATCCCAAGAACAATAAGTGACTGAAAAAAACGCTAAGAGCTGTGAAACACACTTTGTGGGGCAAAAATATCTGCAGAAAAACCAGTGGACAGATCAAAGGTACTGAATTAAAAAGAACAAATGAAGACTTTTCTCTTTGGATATGAAATACAATGGCATTTTCTATACTAAATCATCCCCATCCTTCTCACAATCAAATGTTTAAAAAAAAAAAAAAGTTACCCAAAAAAAGTCTTGTAGTTTTTTCATGTTGAAGTTGAGTCTTATGAGGAACAGCTGAATGGACTGGAGTTGTCTAGTCTGGAGAAGGCTCAAGGGGGACCTTATTGCTCTCTACAACCACCTGAAAGGAGATTGTAGTGAGGTGGAGGTTGGTCTCTTCTATCAAGTAACAGGCAATAAGACAAGAGGTAACAGCCTCAAGCTGGAAAGGTTTAGATTGGATATTAGAAAAAATTTCTTCATTGAGAGGGTGATCAGGCATTGGAACAGGCTGCCCAGGCAGTGGTGGAGTCACCGCCCCTGGAAGTGTTCACAAACCATGTAGATGAGGCCCTCGGTGGCATGGTCTAGTGATGGTCTTGGAAGTCCTGGGGTAGGTTGGACTTGATGATCTTGGAGGTCTTTTCCAACCTAGTTGATTCTATAATTCTAGATCATGAACTACAGTTCTTCCCCTCTGTTTTGCTAGCAATTCTTATTTTCTTAAAAACTTACTGAAATGTTTCCTCTGGTTACTTTTGTTTAAAAAGACATGTAAGATATTTTTACTTCATGAAAGCTACAAGCAGGTAAGAATTTAACAATTAATAGTATGTTTTTCATACTAGTACTGCCAATTATATGCTGTTTAAGCTTATCATCTAATTGCATGCTAGTGCTGGCTTCAGAGATGGCATGACATTAAGACAGACTTGTGCTGCATTCCCCAGCAGTGGAATATTCAATTATTTGTTCTGACTCATGTAATTCCCTGTATTCCAAGCTTGTTAATGTCATTACAGGGCTGAAATAAAGTGATTACTCTAAATGAGTATTTATCCGATAGGCAATGCAATTCCTGCCTCCTCCAGGTGACAACAGATGACTGCAAGTGTTCTTCTCTGCTCCCTCACCTGCACCTCCCCCCCTTCCCCTGTCAAGGAGGAAACCATAACATTGTGGTGCTCTGTGAAATACTGTCAGATGGAGTAAAATATATATAATAAAATAAAAAGAAGCGCAACCTTCCCCGGCAGAGTTAAACCTAATGACCACTGCTTCCACTCCCAGTCAGTGATGACAGGTTGAACTAACTGATAATGGCATGCCTGCTGTTGAGCTGGCCACTTATGTTATTTCTCTTGACATGGTTCTGGAGAAGACCTAATTTTTTTGACATTTGACCATGCAAATTTGAGTCCTGATACATTATTCTGCATTTACATCCTCCCAGTGTTGCTGTTTAAAATGTGCTACAAGCTCCTTGAGCTCAGCTAATAAAGGCCACAGAATGAAAGAAAGTTAAATATGAATGTAAGAGGAGACCTAAATGAAGGGCTAGCTTGTACATCTCAGAGATGACCTTCTGGAAATGAGCAAGTGGAAAATCCTTTTTAAAGCAAATGGTAAGAAGTGTAACACTGATTTCTTTTTTTCTTCAAAAATTTTTTTAAAGATTCTAAAATATTCACAAAAAGGAAAACATTAAGTATTACATAGACATTTCTTCAGTCAGCAATTCAGCTGAGTGTATTTTAAGCCTAGGTTCCATTAATGACTCTTAGTAATACACCTTTCCCAAAGAGCCAGAAATTCATAGTGCTTCATTAAATATAAGGAAAAAATACAGCTTTCTCTCTCTATCTCTCTTTCTTTTCATTTGCTCTTAAATTTTTCACATTGTTGAAGTCCAAATGTATTACCTGTGAGCAAACTCAACTTCTTCCATCTCTTAAAATTAATTTGTATAAATTTACTGCTTATGAACAGCAATAGCTTTGACAGCTCTGAGAAAAACACATCTCTTTTTAGCTACACAGTGAGTGCACGCTGGACCTGCAGCTCCTCAGCTAAGGCTTTTACCTCAAAACTTAATGGATCATATGCAGAGAGAGGTCAGCATTGCATGGGCCTTTTCATATGTCTGGAGTAGGGAAGTTGTGGTAAAACTCTCATTCCCAGTTTGTTTCTGTTGTCTTCTCTCTATTGACTCTGTTTTTTACAACAAACTTCTCTGTGCATAAGCCAATATTCACTAAAGTCAATAGAATTTTTTCTGGCTTACATGCTCTCCTTAATTCTCACATAAAAACTCTAGTAATGAGATGGCTGCAAAAGGTTTATACTGCATCCACCCTCCAGTGGCATGCAGTTAGCACTTGGAATGTATCAGACTTCCCCCAGTCAATCACCCTAAAAAATAATACATTTTATAAAAAGCATAAATCAGCACCTCTAAACACAAATAAAACAGCAATGGTTAGGTGTCCCTGCCCATGGCAGGGGGGTTGGAACTAGATGATCTTAAGGTCCTTTACAACCCTAACTATTCTACGATTCTATCTATGATTCTATGATTCTATCTATGATTCTACGAACAAGAAAACTTTAACTACTGTGCAACCTAGACCTCCAAGTAAGCCGTCTACTCTAAAGCTACTGTAGCTTGTTTTTTAACAATACTCCTTTATACTTTTCATACTTTCCTTGCAAGTTCCTCTGATTTCAATGTGTTTGCCTACAACTAAATGCTTTGCAATACAAAAGACACAGTCTGTGTAATATTACTATGTTTTAACTACAAAATTTGAAGATGTTAATGCTGCACTGTATCTTATTGCAATTGCATTATACTGTATCATATCATGACCAGCCTAGGATATTATGTTATAAACAAAGTGCAGTAACACCAAACCTGGTATCAAGACCCAGTTTTCAAATTCCTTTGTGATGCCTATATTAAATGTGTAACTTAAATCTAGCTCAGACTGATCAACACCAGGAAAAAACATCAACAGTCTTAAAATTGGTTGCTAGCCATGTAGATATGAAGGTACTTTCTCCAGTTTTCAAGTGTTTCTTTTGCAAGACCAACACCAGTGACAACTTGACAGGCCATCTTGTAGTGACACTGAGGTCAAGGAACATGAATGATTTCTAAATGCATGGTCCCTCCAGAAGACTCGGTCAATTTGCACACATTTGTTAATTGTTAATCCTTAGTATCTCTCCTCTCCTTGCCTGATAAACAAGGAATAGCTCCATGAGAAGAAAGCCATTTTCTCTATCTATTAACCAAGGCTAAGGCCATTCACCATTCTCTTCTGCCTCTGTGGCTTACATGGGCAACAGAAAAATGCTCTCCCTTGCCTTGTGGAGAAGTAGGTGACTAGCAGGCAAGTACCCAAACCCACATTAAAGAAAAAAAAAAAAAAAGGGGGGGAATAGAGCAGTCCAAATAACTGTCTACATACGGTCATTTTTACCACAGTATCCTTGCTTTTCCTGCGATATCTGCTGGTTTTAAATGTTTCTTCAAGCAACCTGGAATAACCTAGTTTCTCCTTTCCTCCATTTTTAAAGAAACCTAATTCAAAATCAGTGGTAGATTCATAGCACTGACCAGAATTTTCGTATTATTTAACAGAAACAAACCAAAACAGAAACAAACTGCAGTATGCATTCACTGTGCCAGATAGCATTGTGAGTGAAAATCAAGTGAAGATGCTAATGGACAGCCAATAAACTAACTCAGAAAACAATTAGATTACTTCAGAAAGGTGAAGCACAAGCAAATATTAATATCTCTAGTTGGTCAGAAAGTGGCAGTAACAGCATCAACATCTCAAAAAACCCTGTAGATTTTTCTTTTAGTATAGCTATCTAAAATATGTTCTTATTCTGCTAAAGCATGAATCACCTTGAAAATTCCCCCACCTCAAGTGCTGTTTCATCCCACCGCAGCTGAGGCTCCAGAGGAAGTCATGTGAAAATAGTTGGCTATGCAATATCCTTTCACCAGTTACCTCACTTAAACTATAGAGGATACAATCTAAGGCACATGCTCCAAATCAAATAATATTTCCCTCTGCAATACTTTAATTCCATGAGGATTGATATCTGAGACAAAATTTGAACATCCATGCTGGATACCCATGCTATAATTTTTAAAATGACAGTGTAGGCATGAGAAGTCCTAAATTTGCTTTGTAATTTCCCTTTGAAAACTTTGTAATTTCCCTTTGAAAACTCAACAGAGGCGTGCAACATTTGCTTCACTAAAAGGAAATCACATTTCAGCATTGTATTTCCCTGGAGGGAAAAGTCATGAACACCCTGGTATTCATCACTGGCCTGTTTTTGTAATCCAGTAACACAATAACCATGAACCCAGTAATACAGAAAATAAAAGATATGAAGCAAACAGCCACTGATATTTCAAAGAATGATGGTGCAGACAGTTTTTAAACACTGCAGAGTGTGTTTGTCTGGGGAAAAAAGAAAAAAACAGGCACAGTGGCATGAGTGGAAACTGCAAAACTGAAAAAGGATGCTGGCCAAAGCTATAAACACCTTGAAAATCATGATTCCTCCCCTTTTACTATTGGAAAATATTCCACTGAGTGCAAACACTGCTCAGTAGTTATTTAGTTAGAAAGGTTGATGTCCAGTAATGTGAGCTCAAGGGTTTCTAGACCTACTCGAGCTGTCTCCATTTCACTACCAACTTTTCTCACCTAAGCACTTCCCAGGGAAATAAAGAACTAAAACAAATGCTAAGAGATGACAACAAAATGTCATCCTATTAACCCTTTAGTAGAGGGTAAAAACATGAGAGTTGCTATTCTGTTTCAAATATATAAGGCCCCTTCTCAAGGTCAGGTTATTACACCTCTCCTATACCAACAAAAGAAACGTTAAAGCTTGCTGATTCCAATCTAATTTTTGTAACAGATGACAGCACTGCATCAATTGCACAGGCTGATTGACTTCTCACAGATTCAATTTAGCCTATTGTATAGCAAATTATTCCAAATATTAGCATTTTCCTGTTTATACCTCAGTAAAACCAAATTTTGTAGCCATATGGAATAACAGCTTAGTACACAATTTATCACCTTTTTTTTAATAAAAGTGACTTCATAATGAGTAATACTAATTTTGTTCATATTTATGCATTAGACACATATATATATATACTACTGCCCTCTGCAGAATGGAATTATACCACCTGCAATGCTCTCTTTCCAGCCAGGATCTGTTTATAAAATATATACACTAAATTTTGAAGCATTCAACTGCTGTCTATGTACTCACATATCTCAAAGGATACATTTCATCCTCTCCTGAGTTAGGACTGTTTTCTGAAATCACATTATATCCATTCAGATTTTCACATTGCCATTGAAAAGTATTTAGCCAGCAGCTGCATCTTTAAAAACATATCCTGAATCACTGATCAGTTATTAAAACATCAGTAAAACTCTCAAACTGGGACCTCTAATGGTCAGTAAAATTTAAGGGCTGTTATGAGGATTTCAAATAAACTCATAAAACTCACAGATAAGCGAGCAGTAAAGCTTAGCTCTCTACTTAGGCAGGTTATCAATAACAAAATCAGAATAACAAGTTCAGTTAATGCCTAAAAAGAGAAAACTGGTCTATGCAGAGGAAGCAGGTAGATCCCTTCCAAGGACCTCTATTTCTCAAAATCCCATCTCTTTACAAGATTAATGCAGGATTAATATCAGTGCAGATGTATTTTTGTCACTTTAGCTAACCACAAATATTCTGCTTCTACATGACATTACCTTAATGCTAGCTAAGTATAACTCGCCACGCTCTGGGGTTATTTGCTGTTGCAATTTTAGCTTGCGTTCATACTTTGTCCCAAGCAATAAATTAAAAAAAAAAAAAAAAACCTCACTTGACTAAAATAACTTTTGCCAGAGCCATTTTGATCTTGCCTGTCCCTACCTGCAATTTCTGCTACCTTTGCAGTTTCTGTTATTAATATATATAACCTCGATTAAGTAATAGAGTTAGGCCACAGGCTTTCTGCTCTATTAGGCCTTGTGCTCTGTTAGACTACAGTCTCACACTCAGCTATAGAAGTGATGTGGATTTTCCATTTTCCAGAGAATCTATAAAGTAGCAGTTAGTTAATTTGGAGAGAAGAAGGAACAGCAACATACAATGCCAAGCTTGTAACTAGAAGGCATAAAAAAATGTTTAGAGCTCAGCCTACCAACAGAGAACAAATGAACAATGGGAAACTGGGCAGCAAAGGCCAGACAAATGACCTGAAAGAGCCAGAATGTATTCCCAACAAGGACGCTACAGTGATATGGACTGGAAATGATGTGGCAATATGTAAACATTAATAAACTCTCCAAGATTCCTGTTCAAAATGTACTCACTGGATGTTGCATCTAAAAAGAAAAGTATGAGAAAGACCATGGGCTGCAAGTGCCCTGGAACACCAGTAGTCACTGTGGAGGGAAATACCCTCCTGGGCTCCCCATCAAAAATTCTGCCCAATTCTCTCTGCCCTTGTCCTGGGAAGCCTGGGAAATGTCAGCCTTGGCAAGTCCTACACTGCTTGCTACTTGAATCAGTACTTAACTGCTGTTCATTTAGTCTCACTGCCAGCAGTAAAAACAAGCAGGAAGCAGTATGTATCGAAAGAAACATGAAAGAAGAAGGGAAGGTAGACTTGAGTGGGAAGCAGGGAGGAGAATGTTGAGGAGAAGGTTAAATAGTGAAGCAAGTGCCCCAAGTAACCTCAGGCAACTCAAAAGTACCTGCAATAAAGCATCACCAACACTTCAGACAATCCTGAAGTAGCTCTGTTGTAGAGTGACATCCTGATACAGAAGCCATGACTAATTCTTAGCAAACCTAAAAAGCTACTGATGACATTTCTGTGTAGGACTTCAACAACTGAACCCCCTAGTACATGAAGCTTGGGAGCCAGCAGTGTAATGCAGAATGTGACATAGCCAGAGAATATTTCAGTGTTGTCAAGAAGCAACTGGATCAAACATGATCCGATCTCAGTACAAAGTGTTATCAACAGCTATGTCTAATTTTGCCAAGGATATCAAGTCTACAAAAATGTTATGTCACTTGCAGTTGGAAATTACAAAGTACCGAGGATAATGTAGCATAGTTTAGTCATGAATGAGCTGGCCCAAATGAGTTGGTCTGTTTACACAAACCAGTGCTATGGAGAGTGTCCTAAAAAAAAAGTGTTCTTTCATTACTCCAACACAGGCCTCTGCCTAGGTCAATTGCCTCTTTACAGAGCAAATTACAGCAGGCCATATTAATCCAGATACTCTGCTTATCTTACCAGCTGTCCCACTGAGGTGCAGAACACAATTGTGTACTCTCAGCCAGTCACAAGACAAATGCATGAGTGTCTGCTGTGGAAAATTCATTGTTAATACCCATTCCGTAGCTGGCAAGCTCTCATTCGTTACCAGTCTCATAGAAGGACTTCAAAAGTTGATGAAAAGATCCTTGCAAAACTAAGAATCTGGCTTCACTCTTAAAATATGACAAACACAAAGGTGGATGTATTAAGAAGACCTTTTTATGGAAAAAACAGAACAAGCATCAGAGATATGAAGTTGGTGTCCAAATCTGCTCAGCTGATAGCACTGGTGCTAACTGAGTGAGTTCAGATACTCTACCAGGGCATTCACATAAACCAGGAAAACAAATGTTAGTAAACACAAAGTTCTCACTTATGAGTCACAGCCTCCACCAGTGCTTCTGAGATGTGAAAGTTCACTGCCCTGTTGGGGTAAAAATAATGAAATCTGTTTTCCTAAAATAGCTGAAAGAATTTGCTCAGAACTGGTTTCTCTATTTGGTTACACTTTTGAAAAATTATTATATTTTATATATTGGAAGAGTTATTAACTCACTTTGGTTTCCATTTTACTCCAACTTCCATTTGAAAGTTGTCCTTCTGTTATCAGTGTTGTCTTGTATTACTTCAGAAGTCAGACTATAACCATTTAATGATTTTGCTAGAGTGGTCATACTTTAAAAATTCTACTTCAGAATCAGAATTTGAAGTGGGAAGAAATGGTAATAGGTAATAAAACTGTACAGCACAGCAGCATTTTAAGATATTGAATCCTACACTTACATTTTGCTTTTGTACTTAGAATCTTTGGATGGCATATAAAATGGTAATAAAACTGTACAGCACAGCAGCGTTTTAAGATACTGAATCCTACACTTACATTTTACTTTTGTACTTCTTAGAATCTTTGGATGGCATATAAAATTTAAAATAATCTTTTTGTTTGTTTGTTTTTTCTCTCCTTGCAATGCTAGTTTTCTGAAAGTTTTGTGAGGATTAGGCTGAATCAAATTTAAAACTTTTGGCTTTGGTTTTGGTTTGGTTTTTTTGTTTGCAAAAGAGATGGAATCTGGTCTGTAGCCTTACTTTCAGTAATCTAGAGCTGCTATCAGGCCTTTGATCATATGAAGTCTTACAGATGGAAAAGTTCTACTTCAAAATTCCCCATGTGTTTGGAGATGTCAATAAAGTTCTTTTAAAGTGTCAGAAGCGATTGCTGTGTTTGTAGTTTCGCTAATACAAATTACAGTGGTATTGTCTGCAGTCAGAGGATAGAAATAACTAACTAAATGAACCCTTCTTACTTCCCTACCCACTGCAGACGGCAAACTACACACAAACACCTAGGCATATAAACGGATGCACACATGCACACGCAAGCCACCCTGCTTCTTTGGAAGGAATACATGAAAATATTTGCACTTTGGGATAATGAAGGAAACATGTAAATACAGCGCTCTATTCTTTCAAGAAAGCTTTCAAAATGCACATACTCCACATCCCCTAAATTATGGTAGAAGATGGGTTATAATAGCTGATGTAATAGGCAAGAAGGGAGAACGAGCACAATTCCCTAAACTCGATAAAATAAGCAATTACTCTTGTTATCTGAATAGCTCTGTCAGTGGAGAAGTTGTCTGTGTCATAACAGAATCTAACAAAGCCTGTTGCCTTTAAGCATCAAAGGCTTTGGCCTTATTATCTTTCTAAGATGTGCATGTATAATAAGTTTTCTCAACAAATGGCGAGGAAGCATCTCTGGCAAAATATAAAACGGTGATAAACTATGTCCAAATGATTAATTCACAGAAATTCTGCATCACACTGCAGCTACATGTGCCCGTCTCTTCTGTTATGCCCTTGGAGATTTCCATACTAAACGTATGTGCATATTTTTCATGGCCACTGATATTTGAATTGCAGCCTGCTCCCATGCAGAACATAAAACACTTCAAACTGTATAATGCTGACTAAATTATAAGTTCTCCAGTGGCCTGAGGTAGCAAGGGCCATAATAATGAGGGTGCTTAAGTGGTTTGTGTAGATTTTTTCCCCTTTAATTTTAATGCCCTGACTTGCTGCTGCCTTTTCTAAAGCTAGGGATTGTCTCATACAATCATAACAACAGGGAAACAGAAACTGCATTATGCTTTGAAAAAAATGGAGGATGCAAAGCAGAAGCTTCAGTCATCAAGCACAATGATAGCCAATAAAGAAAATGCTTTGGTGACTTTGTGTTTGTAATCATATTTGAGCTGGTTTGTATATGAAGACAATTCAGACCACATTTACTGGATACATCAAAAAGCTGCAATCCTTCCAGTCGTATTCATATTAAAAAAAAATAAAAAAAAATAAATAAAAGAATAATAAAATCAAATTTAGAAATACACAGCTGAAATCTCATTTGATTAAAATTATAATGAAACCAGGTTAATGAAGACTGCCAAAATACTGAGAACTTTACTCATGGCATTACAGTAGGTCAAAGTGGACATCTGTATGACCTGTAATGAACACTTACTGGTTTTGCAATGTTTTCGATGTTCTGGTATTGGTTATTTTTCTTGGTTTTGCTCAAAAGACAAATGGATAAAAATGCTTATACTGCAGCAATGCTCACTTCCACGGTAATTGGAAAAATATACACAAACTGTGCTAATATCCACGGATGTTTACAGTCAGGCAGATAAAAAGAGCCTGGGCACATGTTAACTGTTTCCATCAACTTCCCCTGCCTCTAAATAGAGACCATTTTTGGCCAGCACATTGAGGAGCAAGGAGCTATTGACTTCACTAATCAGTGCAAAGGAAGACAGTCTCCTTGCAAAATCCTTTTCATGTGCCCCTGTTTTGTCCCACAGCATTTTGAGAAGCTAATTTCTACATTCCCTGCTCTACAGAATTGAGACAGATGTTTAAACTCACTCCGCACAGGATCCAGACTGACCCCCCATCTGCACCTAACAACTTCATCTGGCCTACAGTCTGAGGCCCTGTTTGCAGATGATTGCAAACTGATGTAGCTCGAGTGCTACATCAGCTAATTGTGCTAATTGTGTCTACACAAATCTTCCTGTGGCACCATTTTTCAGACCTCTTCTTCATTGTGAAAACACACAATTACTCTGTAAATAGTATCAAGACTTCAATGGAGGGAGGGAACACAAACTTCTGCCCTATCACCGCATTGGTTCAGAATCCTGGTGCGGAGCATCCTGGGTCAGTAGGCAGTAAGGGCATCCCTGTCGGCACAGCAGGAAAAGATCTGCAGTGGCTGCTGACTAGACTTTCCAGGAAGTATTGTCTCTTTCCTCTGGCCTCTTACACATCTTGCTTATTCTCCTTCCATAACTGATGATAATGAATAAATCTCTCATTTTGGCGTTTAATTCCCCATTGTTTTGGATATTGTTTAGCCATTTTACTTCTCAAAGGAAATCCAGATTGAGATAATAAAACTACTGGTAATTTTTAGAGAGTACAACTCTACTTGTTGTACTGTCATGACCCTCTGCAACTCTTTTCCTCACTTTAATTTTACACTTTGTGATTCAGATATTGGGTTGTAAATACAGACTAGAATTATTTATTTAATCTGTCTTCATACTTGAAATAAAAGCATGGCATAACACACATATTAAAGCATGGCAGAGGTTGGAAGGCACCTCTAGAGGTCATCTTGTCCAGCTCCCCTCCACTCAAGCAGGGCCACCTAAAGCTAGCTGCCCACAACCGTGTTAAGATGACTCCTGAAAAACTACAGGGATGGAGACTCCAGAACCACCTGGCTCAGTCTTATTTGTACCCCCTTTCAGGAATTGTACATGCTTATGAGATCCCCCTCATACTACTTCACTGGACTCCACAGTTTTCAGTCCGCCTCACTTCCTGCTCAGCCAACCTACACTTCATCAGCTTCTCCATAAGAATCTTATGGGAGACAGTGTTGAAAGCCTTATAGAAGACTAGGTGGACAGTATCCACTGCTCTCCCCTCATCTACCAAGCCATTCACATCACTGTAGAAGGTTATAAAGGTGGTCAAGAATGACTTCTCCTAGGTGAATCCATGCTGACTACTCCTGATGACTTTCTTCTCTTCTACAT
>JANHGB010019166.1:0-34678 GCA_026283785.1 Coracopsis vasa
AAAACCAAGATGGGTTGATCTCTTAGAAAATAAGATTATGGCGTTGTGTGGAGAGCTTGCCTAGCCAGGAACACACATTTTCCAGTGGAGATACCAGGGCTCAGTGAAGATGTGAAGTGCCAAGCAGGGAGCTGCACCAGAGAACATCTCTTAGTGAGGGGTCTGAGACCCTGCTAGCTGTCAGGCAGGGGTTAGTCTAATGCAGGCTAACCATCACCTCTGAATGACAAAGCAGAGAAAAACCTTACCACCCTTCACTAATCTCTGCTTGTGCCATAGCTGGAGTAGAGGGCAGCTTGTCCTTCATTACCCCTGCATTTCCCAGACTTTGCTTCTGCTGCCCACCCAGCAGGCACACAGCCCTGCTCAGTCCATGGAACTGTATATACTGCAAAGCAGAGGCAAAATGTGAAATAAAGGAAGCGTCTCTGGGGAAAAGGAGTGATCAATGAAACTGATGCTTCTGCAGTGCAGCTGCTTGATTCTGCGGGATATCGATGAACAGCCTTTTATGGATTAGTAGGAAGAAGGAGCACTGTCGTGTTACCAAGATAAAACTATTCAGGTGTGAATTCCTATTCCTTTAACAGATAAAAAACCACTGATGACAACTTCTGAGCACATCCTATTCTTCTTTCCTTCTAAGAACCCTGGTGGAAAAACAGTTTATTGATCTCTGCTAAGAAATCAAATGTTGTTATAACTCTGAAGGGTGTCCAGTTACAGAGAAAATCGGTGGTAATCGGAAGCTTCGTGCAGACCTCGCATGACCCTGCTCATTCCGGCACAGAAAACTGTTTTTTTCTAACTTCGAAAGAAACCAGACAAACCCTGCAAGGTTACTTATAATCCTGACACCGCTCTCAGAACTGCCATATGCTGGGAACATGCCTTCTTGCCTATCTACAGTACATATCTGAAGGACTTTGTTACAGCCCTTGATATTTGGCATATCTTAAGCCTATTTAGAACATCAACACCATCAATCACTTGGTATGGGGCCGAGCAGCTGGATGAACCTTGGATATCATGCAAAGGCTATTTGTCATCTGGGCAAGTCTGTTTGGCGTATAATGCTCCAGTCCCAGAACAATTTTCCCTCTCCAAAAATATTCTCTTTGATTCAGGAAACACGTGATTAATAACAAACAAAGGCTTAAAGATGGAGGTCAAGGCTGAAGTCTTAACCAAACAAGTGCATTGCTTATTGATGTTTGCCTCAGCTTTCACATATTCCCTTGAAGAACACCCTCAGTGGAGAAAGTGCAAAACTGCCCCTAAATAACATGAGATTTGAGAGAGCTGTGTGGCCGTGGCCTCAACGGAGGTTTTCCCTCAGCTGTGATGACGCTGTTCTTACAAACTGGACAACAAATTTCTGGTAGCAACCCACATTTAGGGTGAACTGTGCCCACATTACATCCCCATTCTCTCCGAGACAAGCGATACTCAGCAGTTCTGACCTTTAGGCAATTAGTCCTCTCTTTAAAATAAGAAATACTAGCTTAAGTATCTTAACCGTCAGTGTGAGCCAAAATAAGAGCAAGGGAGTTTACATAAACAGTCTTTGCATGCCTAACAAGCATGTAGCTAATGATTTATTTTTTTAAGCCTCAACAATAGAGACTACTGGATACAAGCAAGTACTTCATCATTTGTGTCTCTGTGCTGCTAATGAAAGACTGGTAATTAGTGGGTGACTAAACTTCAAAAGTACATGTTGCTTCAATACGTGGTGTTGTAAAAGACAGATTTGCCCCAGCCATCTGCAGAGCCAGAAGGAAAAGGGAGGAGAAAAATATTTTGAAAGTTTGCCGTATCAATTGAAGTATTTTGTTCCTATCTTCAGCCCCACTTCTTAACCTCTCTTCATTAGTTATCTCTCCTCATCCTCTCTGTATTTGTCTGTTGCCTTATCTTGTTAAAATATAAATATGCAGGGAGGTTGTGTGTCACTGTATTTTTATGAACAGATTCCAACATATCACAGTGTAATCTAAAATCTGACTTGCTGCGAGGTTTGCTGGGTACAAGGCATAGGCAACAGTTGTGGTTACAGGGACGACCCTGTTAAACAATGACAATGCATGCAACCCCCAAATTTGTTAGCACTCATTGTTACTAAAGCAGGGTGAGTGACCTTGTCATATTTAACAGCTCTGAGCAGACACAGCAGTGGAGATCCTGAGGGCAAAAACCAGAATTTCCACTAGTGATGTAATAATATACCAGGATAATTAACCCCTTTTCCACTTCCAATGGCTTGAGTAACTGCAGAGTCCAGCTGGCAAACTCCCGATGCTGGAACCCATGCAGCCAGGATTTGTACAAACAAAAACCAAAACAAAAGCCACAAGCAGCTTGTCTCATCTCCGAACAAGTGCAGCATTAGGACGGCAATGTGGCTCTAGCCTGGCAGTGGTCATGTTAGCATGGACACCACCATCTCCATCTCCCAGTGCTGTTGGAACAGCAGCAGAGGACACAAATGGTACAAGCAACAGCAAGAAGCAACCCAAGGATATGGTAAAAGACGCACATTTTTAACTGCTTTTCAAACAGAGCTGAAAATCCTAGGGACTGAGGAGTGAAATACCTTGTTTACAGTTAAATTCCTGATCCATGTAACTAAGCAACACAGCACTATGGCTCCATAAAATGGAAGCAAAGTTAATTTTTTAACAATGCCACATTACCTTTGTACATCTTGTTCCTACTCTCCCTCAGGGTCTTACATGAATGAATCAGAAAATTGCTCCCTTATGTTAGGCTTGTGTCTGCACCTGCATTAAATTCATGTCAGAGAGGGCTGGAGGAGGCAAATGTTGGGAGCACCAATAGGATGGTACCTCTGGATTTCAACTCCCTGTCTGTTCAACATGACAATTGCCTTTAGTAGCTTTTTGAGGCACTACAAGAAACAAGCCTCGCACCAGTGGTGGTCCCTTCAGATAAAAACAGGAACAAAACCAATCTGGGGTCTTGTTTAGTTGAATGCCTGTCTCCCATATGGCTGGTTATCCCTCTGCAAGCAGTCAGGCAAACAAAGTCCCTGTAAATGGGAGTTAGTTACAACATTTCTGTAAATAAAAGTACTTTCTTTGCACCAGACTAATATTTTCGCCTGCAGAAAACTGGAGTTTCAAGCCGTTGAATCTGGGGCCTGTGGGTGTTTCAGTGCTGGATTCCTGGACCAATGCCCACAGCCCTGGTCTGGCTTTGGGCCAAATCCAGAGCTGAAAGGGCCTGCTCTCTGGTTCTGGTTTTGGATGTCGCTTCCTTGATTTTGGCACAGGCGGATCGGAACGCAAGCTCAGCCTTGAACCCCAGCATTAGACTAAACCTAATCCGAAGGTTCAGCCTGCTTCACATTATTTCTGCTGGTTAATTCCAGCTGTTAAACTTCTCCCCCCACTACTGAGCCAGAGAGTGTTTTGTTGACAAATTTGCCATGCATTTCAAGGAAAGCGGGATCTGGCCAAGGCTTTGGGGTTGTATATTTTTTTCCACTGCAGGAAATGGAAGTGTTGGCAAAAATATTCGCTGTTGTTTAGGATAAGAGAGTGTTTGGACATATCCAGTTTTAAGCGGTCTGCTTAGTCTGATACTCTTGATATATGAGACAGCAAAGAAATATGTCTAGAAGTCTTGGAATGAGGCATCTTTTTTTGTAAGATGAGTGAAATACACACGAGGATGAAATATTACTTGCATATTACCACCAAAGCTGGTTAGAATTCACTCAATTGACTCCAGATGTGGGTTTCTTCAGCAATTTTAAAGTTAGCACTACTGTAACTAGGTGTGAGGCCAAGGCAAACTACTCTAGTGCTTTATAGCACTTGGAAGCTACAGTAGTCAAATCAAAATATGTTACAAGAGAATCAGTTTCTTTAAGCTTAGCAGCAGGAAGGATTTAATATACTGAATACAGCCAACCCATCTTCATTTGAAGGAACATAAAATAAATCCTTACCACATTTGTGACTTATTATTTGCATAAAGGACCTGGTTCAAGAAGCAGATCCCTCTCGTTACTCATGCAAGCAGGGCCACACAACTCCAAAATACTTTCAATTTATTTTAGTTTATTTCCATGAGATTACAACTATGCTTAAGGTGAGCATGCACCTCCATGCTCGGCTGATGCAGGTCACCTGAATATTCAAAGCTTCTTTTCAGCATTTATTAAGGGCTTAATGGAAGATATTAATTCCACTTTTTTTACTCTTTTCCTCTGCCTGCTCATTCTCCCTGCAATTAGGAGCTCTATGTAAAAAGCTTCACGGAGGAATCCACTGTGATACTCATCAGCAAGTTTGACTCATCCTACAGTGATGGCACCATGTATTTTAACAATGTCTTTTAGCATCTTATCTATTCACTAACCACTTATGTTTACACTGGCAAAAAAACATTTCAATTACTGCCTTTACTTATTATTTCATTATTAAGCTGTGAGAGTGATCCCATAATGAAAGGTAAGCAGCCTCCTCAGGACTTGACTAACAGCTGATTTTGTCCTAGGCTCCAGTCCAGCTCACCTTGTGAAGCTTCAAATGGGCAATGCCCATCTTTTGCGGGGCTCAAGGGAGAGAGGCTTTCTATGGTAATAAATATTCAGACTCATACTTGACCCACAGACACCTCTATGGTGATAAAATGACTGCATTCCCCCTACAGCTCTAACCAGTTCTGCTTTTTCCACTGCAAGGCTGGTAAGGTCTTGCTCTTGAAGCCCCAGGTCCCAGAGCAATGAGGTTGTTACCTTTCCTGAAGGTGATTTTTTATGCTTTATTATTAATTTTAAGGTACAGAAAGGCCCTTGGAAATACAAACCTAAGGAATCTAAAAAATAGGAAACTGAGAGAGAAAATGACTTATTTTAAAGTAAGGACTTTGCTCTGTGCACACGAATCTCCTGACTTTTGAACATTTAATGCTGGCAATGTTGCAGCCATGTTATGCTGGAATGACAGACATGCTCTACTTCCACCATGGAAAAAACTTTCCCTGGCTGCAAAGGAATAAGTGAGATTTGCCACAAAATTGCACAGCAACCTAAGTGTTTAAGACTTTCTCTAAACAGCTCAAAACCAGCTCCTTTCTTCCTGACATTTCCAGTGTGGGCATATTGCAAGGGGATAATTTTAATATATAATTTAAGGTGGTGAGGTAAGTCTGTTTTAATATATTTCATACAGTAAAGGTTTAGAAAGAAAACCTGAGGTCATTTAGGGGTTTGGACTGACCGTCTGTTGAAACAGTTTTATCAGAAAACTGCCTTAGTATGTGTTGGTGATGTAAAGACATATCCTCAGCTGGTAAAAATCAGTTTGTAGCTCCACACATGGCAGGGGGGCTTTGCCAAGTTACAATAATCTCATGCAAATTTCCCCCAACAATCCTGGAACTCTTCAGTTCTTCAGTAAAACACCACTTTACTAAAAGTTTGGAAGAGATGTGAGCAGCAGAGAACAGAAAGTGACAATAAAAGAGGAGAAAATATCTTACACTTAAGAACCCTTGGCATGCTCCACAGTACTATTTGATTAAGTGAAGTTGTAATACAAAGACAAGGATTAATCACACAAAAGAGCAACATAATTAATTGCAAAAGCTAAGGGAGAATTTCAAGAAAGAATGAATCCTTTCATTTAGCTTACAAAAATACAATTAGTAATTATTACTGATTTCCTGGAGAAAGTCCAGAGCAGGATTAAAAATATCTCCAGCCACAGGGAAGTTCATTGGTCCATGGGGACAGACATACTGGGCTGCAGGAAGCTTATACTTGTTCAGCAAACTTCTTGTTTTTAAAATGATCTGTGCTGAGTTACACATCAGGACACCCATGACTGGGGCTGTGCCAGGACTGGGGAACTCTTATTTTTAAATGCCCGTTACCTATTTTAAATAAAAAGTAAATCATATTCCTGCCTCAAAATTTTGTAACAGCAGCTGTTACAAGTAATGTTTAAAGAACACTGTAATTCAGAAAAATCATTACAAGCGATCAGGAGAACCATGAGCAGATCAATTTTATCTAAATTATTTTAGCTCACATGGGGCAAATTGACGCATTTCAGGGGAACAATATCCTTTAAAAGTGTATCTGCCTGGGATCATCTGTCAGCCTTCATGTTTGTTCCAGGCTGCATACACACGAACACTGTTCAGCCACAAGCATCTAGGCAAAACTGGTAGCTGATGTTACACATGCAGGGGGTTTCATTCCTCCCTCCCCTAGACAGCAGCAGCTCTGGCACAGGACTGCTGCCTCCTCTGCAGGGATGCGGGAGAATCACCACACACCCAAACTACCCCTTTTAAAAACCCCAAAACCTCCCACAAAAGCATTTGGCTCCGTATCTCCACACTCACTTGCAGCCTTAACTTCCACAGGGGCTGCTCAGCAGCCCCTAGGTTTAGTGGAAAGTTTCCAGTTGACTTTGGTAGGATTGAATAGTGCCACAAGTATGTGCACCCTGATGGTGTTCAGCAAAATGCCTAGCCTTGCAACTGAGATTCACTAAAAGCCTGGCATGAGATATTATTGTCTATGGAAATCAGTGGGGGAAAATCAGTTAATATCAGCTGAGAATCTGGTCATTCAGCTTTCAAGTGCATGGAATATGCCTATAGCATCACAATCTTGCAAACAGCTACAGATTCAGATAAATAAGCAGTTGGCTTGGGTATGCTGAGACTGCAGTGAAACAAACCTACTTGCCCCGACTTTCAAGCCAAGCTGCATATGTGAGTTAACTTCCAGGCTTGCTTCATCCGCTGTCTACCTTCAAAGGCATTCCCAGCCAGTTCTGTTTCTAGCAGTAGATCTCTATTATTAAAAAGGGGATTAGTGCCAAACTTGATCCTAAATTCCTGTTGAAGCTTGGCCCGCTGGTTACAAAGAGCCAGGCTGTCCCTGATGCCTTTTGCTGCTGACTTGAGAGCTGCCCTCAGCTTGAGAGACCCTTGGTGGGAGCAGAGTCAGCACAGCCAGGTATGTGTAGCCCAACAGGAGGGACATGGCGGGACCAAAGAGAGCAGGAACAAATAATTTTGGGGGCCATTCCAAGATGGGAGGAGTCTGAGCAACCTCACAGTTTTTCTAGCCTACCTTTGGGGTAAAGAAGGCACAGAACAAGCCCCAAAACTTGGCAGCCACAAACACCTCCATATGCAACTTCCCCACTCAGCTGAGTTCAGTTTGGCATCACCCAAAATGCTTCTGCTACCGTTTCATTATTTCACTGTAATCAAGTATTTTCCTTTTCTGCTGTTGAGTACAGTTACATCTTCTGTGGTGCGTGAAAGCAAAGACAAGTCATTGTATTTAAAGTTGTAAAGCAACAACATATATCTTAAATTCCAGCTACTCATAGGAGCAAAAGTCTCTCCAGAAGGATGTTGATCTGGGAGAGCAGAATTGATACAATTCTATTTTTGGGTGAAGAACAGATGTGGTAGTTGTAAAGACTACTTAGCAAATGCCCATGTGGAGTAGCACTGAGGAAAACACAAACTCTTGAGCAGTGAACTGCTTCATACAGAAATTGTCAGGGAGATTCCTGTATTTATAGGGAGATGGACTAGATGTTCTAATAGGTCTTTTCCATCTCAGATTTTTATTACTGTGCTTCATGCTAATTGTTAGTGGGAAATCACTTAGTGTCAGTAATGGAGGTGACACACTCATTTCTTTTTAGTTGTTGCACATATATATTTGAAGTGAAAGAAAGGGTTTATTTCTCCTTTCCTTTCCCCAGAAGCATGTTTGGATTTCATGCATAAATAGTCTTTCTTCTCTTAATCTGATTCACATGACAGTATGCATTTGCATAAAGCTTCTTCTTAGGAAAACTATTCAAACCTTTATCTGGAGACAGTAGACATGTCGCAGAATTATGTCCTGCTTTACAAGACAGGTTTTTTTTTTTTCCTTTTTCTGATGCATTATTTGTATCATATGCTAATTTATTATAATGGTTATTAAGAGCACCAGGCCTTGCCTTTCAGCTTCCCACATTTCCCCAGGCATACCCTAACATTCCTCTCCTTTCAGCTGTGCTTGTCTTCTCCTGTCAGGAAGTAAAGAACAATTAATATATCCTGCAGATAAAAATGTTCACACCAACCCACTCATTTTTTGTTGTGGCTACAGCTCCAGTGTGCTATGTGCTTTCTAGACATCTAAGCTGGATCTGCCCCAGCAAGAATGTGAATAGTAATATATTACAAAGCTGCTCATTTTTACCACACCACCCAGAGGGTGGTTGAGTTGGCCATAGGGACAGTGCTATAGTTTCGACAAAACCTCCTGAGTTCTGGGTCAAATAAAGCTCAGACTCAGACCTGGGACTTTGTACTTTTCCAGTCTCCGCTTCAGAGGTACTCACCAGTTGAAAGTGGATGAGGACTGAGGTCAGGACAGCAGTTTCCCTCACTGGTTTTCTGCCACCCTGAGCTGAATCTTACTCCTAGTATCTCCACTAAGGACAATCTGAGTCCTCTAAACCAGGAATGAAGACTAGTATTCTTTTTCACGTCAAACACATCTAGTTCCCTAACCAAGAAGGAAGGCTTCAAATCCCATCCTATTTCCTCCCTAAATTCCATGTGGAAAACCTCCCATCTGAAAGGGAGTCCATACTCCAAAGCTTTGAGCTGTTATTCTTAAGTCAACCAAGTCACACTCGTATAAAGCTACACTCCAACTTTATCCCTGGCTTCCACTTTGGCCCCTTTCTAGTTCTTGTATTTGTGGCAATATCAATCTCAACTCTGACAAAACATAGTGCATGGGATAACTCTTTTTTGTGGCTATGTAACTGAAGAAAGAGAGATCTAGTCTATGCAATCTTAGTTTTGAAAAAGGCTATGATTTATAATGTAACAGAAAATCTAGATGCATTTTATGGCTTTTAGTAAAAGAAAAAAATTGCTCCAGACACTTCTATGAAGCCAAGTTTCTTTTGTCCCAGTCATAAAATAAAAGTTTGAATAGAGCCAGTATCAATATTTTTCCTATTGGTAAAGTATTACATGTTTCAGAAAGCCCAAATCTATATAAACTTCACTAAAATGTTACAATTCCATGGAGTCACAATGTCTCAAGTTGGTACAATATTTACCACCATAAATGAATTATAAAGTATCTTCTCAGGAAAGAGAAGTCTAGATAGATGTTATAGCAGTATTAAGTCAATAGTTAGAATAAGAATAATTAGCATCCATTCAACAAAGGCTTAGGATTGTGTCAAGGGGCTTGGTGACACCATAAACCACAAAAGCACAAGTCAATTAGCCTCTCCTATGGGAAGATTTTGAATCTGAAGCTCAGCTGAAGTGGCTTTCAGTGAACTAAACCGTAAACATAGCAATACATCACTGTGTGCATGTTTAGATACTCACATAAAATAATTTCAAAGCAGTCAGAGGGATGCAGGTAAGTACCTTCCAATGAAATGAACAAAGGCAGAATTCGAATCCAATTGTCTATATATCAAAATCACAGCTATTTTTGCATCAGTTATTCCACTGAGATAAATCATAAGAGTAATAATGATTTCAGAATGAGGCCCCAAATTTTCAAAATGCAGCAACAGCAGGCTTATTTGATGTACAAGCAAAGAACATGAAAGTTAAATATCACATTTAAAACAATTCAGTAATTGGGAAATTAATCCTTTAAGGAAACAAAGATGATTCAGTGGGAGGGAAGTATTGTCCTTCTGCTGCTCAGTGCAACCTTTGCATTCCTAATTATTCCATGTTGAGAATAGCAGAAAGCATTATGTATGTGCAGAACCAACTAATTTCATAAGGAAAGGAGAAGTAAGGTATGTCAAAGACTCCATCCATTATGAACAAAGAGTCATTGGAGGTTTACAATTCAGAATCATTTGGTACCCAACATACAGAAGTGCTCAGACATCTCCTCGGTTGATAAAGATAACCATCCACTTGAAGACTTGGTTTTGTTTTTTGTATTGGGCAGCTGTCATTACCACATAAAAATGCAATGCTATGTTATGTGAACAGACCCAACCCCCAGCTGTACTGGAGTTATTCAGCACAATAGAGAGAAACACAAACACACACATGTGTTTTGAAAAAGCAAGCGCTCAAAGCACTCATGATGCTGCCAGCTGCCTTATTCCCCACAGCTCTTCCACTCTCTGGTGAAGCTGGGGGTTCATTTGAAACCTGCAGGGTATTCTGTCATATACTAGCATACACAGCATCCACACATTCATGAGATCCTTCCTCAGTAAGGACTTCTCTCTTTCCAAGTCTTCACAATCCCGTTTTAACTCACTCCAAGTCCCAAAGAGAAATGAAATGAAAGGAAGAGGGGAAAAATTCACCAAAAAGAGTGATGCTCCCGATAAGCACATCTCAAATATACTCCTTTGTATCCCCTGTAGCAAATCATGTACACAGCCCTTAGGGCTAAAGAGCTCTCTTATAATGAGAAAGCAGCTTTCCCAGGAGACAGGGGCTGACCTAAGGCTCAGATTGGATTACACCACACCTGCTCGAGTTTCTCTTGTTGTCGGTACAGCCTACAGAGCTGAAGAAGAAGATGTACGGAAAAGAGAGTGCCAATGAAAGAAAAAGCTACCAGAGCTCATCTCTGTTTCTTCCAACAAGCTGGATCTGCAAAAGGTCTGTACAACATCCATTTAAGAAATGCATGTGTTTCCTAGTGGTTCATAGGAACATGTGGTTCCTAGTCTGCCTACAATGTGTATGCTTCAGGGAGCTGCTGCGGAATATCCTGTGGCAGGGAGACAGCTAGGACATGGTGACAACACCAAGTTATCCTTAAACTTTTGTTTTACCACAGTCTACTCCTCTCCATTCTTTATTATTAATTTCTTGCCAAATATTGAAAAAAACCCCAACACAACAAAACCAAACCCAACCAAAAGACAAGATTCTCAGTTTGAGAGTTCAAACCAGTCCCTGGAGGACTGCAAATATTCTACAAACATTCTACAAGGCAAGAAAACTTAAAGACAGTGGGGTGGAGGAGCTTTGCTCCCTGCGCTGGTCTGGCTTGATCGCTCCAGCTCTCCATGCAAAATCTCTGCTGTTGAAACCCTCTCCCGTTTTTGGTGCGGTGTGGCTAACAGGAGAAAACTGCATCAGAGACATGCATCTCCCATTGCCCAAACTGCTTCCCCACTCTGCCTTCAAATCAGTAGGACCCACTTCAGATTGCTTTTTTTCCTCCCTCCTGTCCAGCACATGAAGTTAGCATAAGACTCATTTGCAGGGTGGTTTGAGTAACCACTGCTCTAAAGTACTGGGGGACCAAAAGAACAGTGCTGGCTGTTGAGGGCCTTGCCTATTCCTTGCTAAAGAGATGCCAGGGAAGAGCGTCTTGAATGGGACAGCTGAAATGAGCAATGTGACAGTGAGCCCAACAAGCTTGTTTGTGGATAAGCCCCCATAGTTGTAGCTATAGAATAACGGCAATACCCTAGCCAGCCCTAAAGATTGTTCTTACAAATACAGATCTGCCAGACCAGGCGAGCACTATTTGTTGAGTACGCTCATGCTCCAGGAGGGCACTGAGGAGTCTCAGCTTAGGTGCACATGTCCCTAGAGATCTCCCCTATCTGTAGCTAGCAAAAATCATATAAATGTGTGTTAGTGGCCAAAGTTAGGACTCAGGTTTCTGAGGTGAGGAATGGCTGCTTTTCCTTGCTAAGATCAGTAACAGCTGAAGAAATCCAACAACCTTTTTTATGAGCCCCTTAGAGCTTGTAAAATGGTATTAGCTATTATCATAGTTAATATTGCCTGATGTGGAAATATAAACTTGGGAAAACAAGTACTAAAACATTTGTGTAAATGCAATTCCTGACATTTATATTTATTAATTTGCTTTTGAGCGGTTTTCCATATTAAAAAAAGAGATTGATCACTCTGAATGTGGAAAATACCATGTTGTCACTCGTATATTTTATTTGATTACAAAAAGGTTTTTAGTATAATTCTTATGTGCAATTCAGTATGCAAGACTTTTTTTTCAAATCTAACACACACTTGACAAGAAACAGATATGTTGAAAGACATCAATAAATGTCCTGATTAAGAGTTTGAGACGCTTACTTAAAAAACCTGGAGCAAAGGATGACTATTCTAATTACTTGAGACATGTGACGTCAATTGTCCTTAATACTTTAAGAATGACAGGTTACAAATGAATAGATATTACGGCTTTCTGCTCTGTTGCTTGCTGAAGAATCTGTTGAAGGACAAGTACTTGGGTATGTCACCTTGTGTCTGGGGAGGGGGGGAGTGAAGAAGAATGAAAGGATGATGATGGGAAAAGTGAGATTATCTCAGTGTTGCATTCTTTCCTAAATCCAAAGTGGGATCTGATTCTCCAAAAGAAAACAATGCTTTGTGTTTTTCAATTAGAAATACTTGAAGGAATATGAAGCTAAGCTCCGAGCATTTGGCACTCTTCACAGCTCTAAGTAGTGCTAAGAAACTGCACAGACCGTATTTCCCATATATATAAAAAAAGATAATTAATTCTCTTTAGTGCTGGAAGGGCATTACCCTCTGATCAAGTTGTTGCTGCTTTCAGAAGGGTCAAAACAACAGCTAAACTTCTAATGATGTTAATACAAACCCCCAACTAAATGAAGATTTGTTCTTTGTTTTAAGAAAGCCTGTGAGTGGCTTTGCCTTCAAACAGAAAAGGCACACCTGGATCCAACCCCATTCCTCTACAGGTCAGGAAGAGTATGGACTGAGGTTACAGAGTGTGGCATTTCCTTTAAGTAATGATTTTTACATGAAAAGAGACTGTGAGAACTACAGTGTGAGGCCAGAATTAGCACAGTCATCTAGCTTACATCTCCTGCCATAAGCTGCTGCTTCCAGCACATAAGCCTGTTAGGGACCCTTTGCCACTGCATTTGTACACACCTACATGAGGTAAAGCAAACCCAGCAGAAGTCACGCAGCAAACACAGCAAGTGCTATGGTCCATGAGGTCCTCGCAGGACAGCTACCACAAGCAGTAGTAGGTAATGCCATGGCATATGGCGACAGCCTCCCCTGGCAGAGGGGCCCTTGATGATAGGGCTGGTGTGGACCTATGCAGCACAGCCCAGTCTTCACCCTTCTGTGACAGACAGGAGCGGTATGTGTTCTCCCAGTGACTGATGCTCTTGCATTAATGCCTTCCTGTTATTCTTGACACAAACCTCATTGAAACTGGTGACCTCGCCATGGAGGTATTTATGACATGTTCATTACCCAGCATTTGAACACCTGGAAGAGAAAAGGCTCTGGATTCTATTACAAATCCTCTGATTTGTGCTGTCCCACTAATTATTTTTAATTCTTATTAATTATAAATAACATGGCTATTTCTCTCCCCACATTTCTCTGTCCGCACAAAGTGCAGTGTAGAAAAATTATTTACACTTATCTAACTCACCAAGTGAGAAAATAAGACTATATTTCTCTTCAGATCCACATGAGAGGAAATTGCTTTAACAAAAAATGTTTTATGCATTAAATAATCATGTTTATGTAAATAAATATTGGCATCTATTGTCTCCAACACAATTAGCATTCCATTTCCAGGGACTGAACACAAAATGCAGCTCTTCAGAAGGAAGATTTCAACAAACATGTATAGAAATGCACCCAAGTACATCACAACGGGTAAGGGATATAACAAAACCAGTAGATCACTGCTAGCCATTATAAATTCAGCAGCAGATCTGTTAATATCGTGGTCCTCTAAACACAAGGGATATTTACCCTGCCTGGGATTTAGCAACACAGCCTCTCTTGTAGATACAAAATGCCAGTTAAATAGAGGGCTTGTTCTCCTGTGGCTTTTCTAGCATTTAACCCAAGCTGAACTCTAGCTAATATATCTGTGCTGCTAGCTGGTACAAATGCCCCTACTGCACACAATACTGATGATAAATGTTTCTGTGAGTTTTTTTTTGCAGAAAGACCATTACCTTTAAAACAATGTGGAAAAGCAGTGGGAAAAAGGCACAAAACTTGGAGTCATTATTCCTTCCCCTGTGATGGGGAAAAAACCCAAATGTGGGTAGGAGCAGAGCCCCAAATTCATATCACACATTTTAAATAAATGTATTTGCTCAGAAGTACTTTGAAAAAGTACTCAAGAAAACAGGGCTCAATGTTATTGGTGATGTTCTCCTCAAAGCATAAGAGATAAGACAGCTGAAATTTAAATGCAACAGAACTGTACCCATCTGCCAGGACCTGGGAATAAATTGAAAGTAGACTTATAAACCACTTATTTAAAACATGAAATGAGTGAAGAGGTAGAAATTGAACTGGAGAATTGTCTTCTCTTCCTCCCACTTTACACCCTACTTGAGAACAATCATAAAAATTCAGAGTAATTTGGTGCAACGGTCTGCTCTCCTCTTAGACTCCTTAACACATTTCATTTCTTCTAGTTATTCATAAGAGCTTCATTAGGCAAACAATTATATGATTCATGCACATCTAGGACAGAAAATATTTTAGTGAACTATTACAATTCTTGACTCTACATTCTTATGGCCAAAACCACAGGGAGACAAGACAAATTTACCTCTATAACCACACAAATATTTTCCTTTTCCCCAAGGTATAACAACTATGATTATAATTAGGCCTTTAATGAAAATATGTCCATATTATTTCTGCCCAGGCGTGACAAACTTATTTGTATTTCAAGGACTTGATGAAAAAAGAATTCTCACACAACTAAAAGACCTTAAGAGACTGAGCATACACAAAACAAAGTAATTTCCTCCAACAAAAAGTGTCAGGACACGGCTTTTAGGAAAATAAAATCCCAGCTTGAAGATGTTCCAAAGCACACTGGCTCCCAAGAGTGCTTGCTAGAGGAAGGAAAACACAAAAGGAAGAATATTGCAAAAGAGAAGCAAATCCAGCTAACTCAAACCATAGCCATTTTCCTGTCTGATAAGTCCAGAGCCAGGTGGCTAGAATAAAAGATTGGTGTTTATCTGTTGGAAGATCAGTGCTGATTCATTCTATTTACTGCAGCAAGCTCACCTGTGAGGCTTTATAGATGCCTTGGGGGAAAGAGCTCAGCAGGGGTTAACTTCTTGTTGAGGGGGAAGAAAGAAGAGGTGAGATTTGGGGTTTAATTGGTGCAAGGGGAAATCCCCTCTCTTTTATATATGTGGTTCAGAGAAAACCACAGGTAATAACAATAATAGTAAAAAGTCTTAGGACAAGAGTTTTGCTAAGCACAATTCTCTAAGCATTTTCAGGTCAGCTTGGAGGTGGGGGAAGGGAGTTATCATTATAAAAGCTTCCCCTGAGGTTCAGAAGGGAACCCAGTTGTGAAAGTTGTAGGAAGCTTTAGCTTGTGTGAAATCTGTGAGTTTATTGCTTGAATTAACTCTGAGCTGAGGAATAAAGTATACTTAATGCACTTTTAAAGCACTGTGTTTAACTTCCCCATTTGTTTCTATAAAAGGATGCTTTCCAAGCTGCTCTGTGCAGTGTATTTGTCCCTCTGGATTTTACCTTCATTTGCTTGGTTGATCCAGAACTAAGAGACTCAAATATCTGGTCCCAGAAGTTATTCTTTCACTGTGAAACACTGTAATTTCTTTCTTGCATTCCACTTAAAAGGATTTCAACTTGCAAGATTGCAGTTTCCAGGTCCTGGAAACCTAAATGCCAGTGCTCCTCTCTAGTGTAGTAACTGCAAAGATAAAAGAAATCAGTTAAAACCCCAGAACAGTTGCTTTAGCCCATTTTGCAGGTGATGTGGAATAAAACAAAAGGCTGTTTAAAAGCAAGAACAAAAAACCCCCAAAACAACTACCCAAACTTATGCATACGGCTGCAAGGCAGTTTATTTTGAACAAAACCCCTCTAAAGTTATTCCAAAAGTACTTGCTTGTAGAGGCAAGGCCTTTCCACAGCAGCAAGCGTGTTTAGGTCTGTTGCCCTCTGTGGAATTAGCAAATCTGCTCCCACCAGCCTCCTCAGGTGCCAAAGGCCACCCCAAATAGCAGAGCAGCAGGAGACAGTGCCAGCCTTCACCCCCTTTATGTCAGACATAAATGCTTTTCCATGTCCTCCTGCATTCACTCCTTCACTCTCTGATAAAATACTAGAAGAATTATATTGCTCTCCAGCCAATTTGAACAGGAAACACTGCTGGCAAATAATGATGTTTTATATTTGCAAATTTGCCTTTTTTTCTTTTTTTTTTTTTCCTTTTTTATCCTGCATCTAGCTCCTCTTTAGGGTAGGCAGCTGCCTATTTTGCCTACCATTAAAGCTGGCCCTGGCAAATGCTGTGTTGTATTCCCACTGAGACTATGAAGTTTACAGAATAACAAGGCTGCTTTAATGTGGCAAATGGAAAGGCCGGAGATAGGCCAAAAATGACTTTGACATTTAAAAAATCCAACAGTTTTTGCTTTACACATTCACTTAGTGCTGGAGTTGAGAAACATTTTAAAAAATAAAGCTTTACAGTTTCCTGTTAAATCTAACTATTTCATACTGTGTAATTAATTGTGCCCTTGCTCTTTCAATCCTCTCAAACTGAAATTAATAACATTGTAAGAAGCTGTGATTTTTACAATGATGTGTAGTGTAAAAACTGTGAAGAAATATTGATTCAAAGAAGGAAGCAAGAGGAACATGATAAACATTCTGTCTGGGGGAGAAATAAGCCTGCTTCTTCACATTTGTCAGCTGGAGTCTTTAAGTTCCCCCACCTCGGTACATCTCATGGAGTGAGTAATTTGAAGAAGATGACTATGGATGTACAGTATGGTAGCACAGAAATCTTCTGGCTCCACAGCACAAATGTACTGTCATCTATGTTATGGTCTGTCAGCTGCACACCACTCAGAAAAATACCCAGTTTACTTTTCCATCCCATTTAATATCCAGGATCAATTGAAGATGAAAAATTGGGGAGTGGAGTTACTTGTTCTTAGTCCATCTATTTGTTTCACAGAGTGGAACAAATACTTCCATGCTGTGGATTTTACTATATCGTAACCCAAAAAGGAAACACTACTGTGTTTTTTCTTACTGTTTTCCTGCAG
Source organism: Coracopsis vasa (assembly GCA_026283785.1). Taxonomy (NCBI): domain Eukaryota; kingdom Metazoa; phylum Chordata; class Aves; order Psittaciformes; family Psittacidae; genus Coracopsis; species Coracopsis vasa. Next base: position 17,118 of record JANHGB010019166.1, read on the forward strand.
CCTGGCCTGCCCCAAGCCACTTAACTGCTGGCGAAAGCAGGAGGGCAAGCAGTGGTATAAAATGTAGCTGGCAAATGTTCTTGCCACTGCTTCCCGTCCAGGTCCTATTGGTGGCCTCGATGGCTCTCATCCTGGTGGTCTTTCTGTCTCTGGAGATATGCATGATCCTGCTGATGAAGGAAACAAAGAAAGTTCATTATTGCAATGCCAGATCAAAACCAATGTGAACCCTGTTGGTCAGAAGAGCGATGACCCCCCAGAGCTGGCCATGGTGACTTTATCACACTGTAGGAAGATCGAACAGTATAAACCTAATTTAAATGTCTAGCCTCTGACTTGCTTATACCCTATCAAAGCAAAGAAGAAAATATTTTAAAAATAAGGGAGCCTGAAGATTTTGGGGAACATTATTGGCATGTCAAGAAAATACTCAAAAGAACCAAACGCGGATCTTGCTTGAAGAAGCTAACTTCAGTGACCTTTGTCACTGACATCAGCGAAGTAGGCCATGTCTGCATTATGGCAGGATGAGATGTAGTTGGTTTTACTCCAGAATTAACTAAGCAAGGATGCAGAGTTCTACCAGCTTTCTCCACGAAGTCATGGAGACCTGCATCCAATACTGGAACTGGACTGGAACATGGCCACTGACTTCAAGCAGATGGGCATGGGGTCTTTCATCTTGGTGGCTCCTGTGCTGGTGCCAGTGGATTACCGTGCTGACTGGAGATGAGATCTCCTGTCACTACCTTGAGCTCTGCCTCTGACAGAAGTGATTTTTCCTGGTGTCTACCTGCATGTTGAGTTGAACCCAGCTGCAAAATTTAAGTAGAAAAATGTAGCTAATAATCAAGCAAATCCTTTCAAAGAGATTTGAGGGCAGGAAGAAGGACAACAGAAAATGGAAGAAAGGTTTGGCTGCAATCCCTAAAAGAGTCTTAGGAGGTACTTGCCATGCCTGATGTTCAAGCATCCTGCTGCCCACATGAGTTTATTACCCTGAGTTAGGTGCTGAGGGTCTGTACAGAGGGTAAAGGGCTTTGTTTTCAGAAAAACTGAAGCAATTAAAATCAGCTGCTCAGCATCTAAGAACGATAGTCCTAAAAGCCAGCAGTTGGAGGAGGGAACTGCCCAACCTAAACCAGTAAGAAAGGCCAGTATTTCTAAAACTTGCAAAGAGAATGTGTTATATTGGAGCATTTTTCTCTCCTTTCTTCATCTACAAATATACTGGATGTCCTCATACTGATTTGTACGTGCCTGCGCAGAACGGTAACCTGGATTTAACCAAAGCTGCTCCCAAACCGTAGGTAAATGAAATTCAGACAGAAATGTTGATCTGCCTCCTTCGTTTGTTGTTCTTTAAATGAGGCAGTGAGCCTGCTCCTAATGAATAACTCCAGAGACAAAAGAACTGGGAGGCAGGGAAACAGAAGGCACTTAGCTTAGGTGGGAACTTCCCAGGAATTCAGGATCAAAATCCTGCTTTTCAGTGAGGTGAAACTATTTTCTTAATTTTTACCCCAAGCCACTGCAACTCAGACATTAAAAGTCTGTATTGCTTAGGGAATCAAATCACTTGCTACAGCTCTGGAGTAATTTATTTCTGAAACAAAATATATTTTAGTCTTTTCACTTCTATTTTTTTTTAAAAAAGTGAGGATAGTTAACACACATGGAATGCTAACGGAATTCTTGTTTGCAACAACAGTAGGAATATAGCGAGCCCCAAAATACTCCTGCAGTAACATATAGGAACACAAAAGCTCTGTCACACAGGTATTTCAATCTTCTGGACAAAAAAAATAGCTGACACAAATCATGATCCTTTAGCACTGATTAGCTTCCCAGACACCTCCAACTACTCCATGCACCAAGAGACAATTTATACACTACACCAGCTTTTACTATTTCCTTTTTCCCTTTCTTTCAGAGTGATCCCTATTTATCTTAATTCCCATCCTTCTTTTCTAAAAGCCATTGTGTGGGATTATTCTGGGGGCAGGATGTACTTGCTGCTTTGAGCCAGGCATTGAACAGTGCCCCATTGCTGTTGTCTTGGCAATAGTTCACTATCATTATGGAAAAAATAGATTTATTAGATGTCTAATAATTATTGCTGGTGCTAATAATACTACTACAACATTTTTTTGTTGGCTATTGTTATCTATTTACATGACCCTATTCAAATGTTAACATATGTAAGTTAGTAACATAAAAATGCATACTGTGATACGGCACTCCCTTCTGGCTTCATTTCTCTTGGTTGCCCTTTACCTACTGGTGGGACACAGCCAAAGGGTATAGCAGGGGCAAAAAATATTTTACAAGTGGGAACTTGATCCCACTGTGAGAAGAATTATTTGCCACAGTTCACTGTAGCAGAAGACAGCTGGATCTCAACAGCTAGGACGTTCATGGCAGTCCCCTATCTCAAGCTTTTCCAATAGCGTTGTGGATGCATTAGTTTCTGACCTGGAGGACACTTAATAGCTCAAATCTGCACACACAAGTTGTTTCAATCACAGGAATACCGTGTGAAGCATGTGCATAGACATTTCCATAGAGGAGTCACTTCATACACTGCCTTGCAGCTGCCCTCATTTTCACGAGTCAGTTGAGGGTTAGCAACTTCCCACCTAACTTTGCATGGAAAAGATATTCCAAGGCATTAACTCACAACCTGTTTGTTTTGTTGGTGGCTTGTTGTCTTTTTTTTAATGTGAAAACCTGCAAATCCTTTCCAGGGAAGAAGTGCATCAGGCTGAAAGCTATTAATAAGACTGCTAATAAGTTAATAAAGCTGCTTCCCACAGGGCATTTTGCAGACTTCCCTACAGCAGTCCCTCTATCTTCTTCTTTCAGGCTGTCTCAGGCCGTGGGTTGGAAAACATTGTTCTGAAGTTAGTTTCCAAATGACAATACAATGCAATGAAACAGAAATCCCACTGGCACTAGTAAATTACATCAGAATATTTTAGAACTGCAGGGAAAAATGATGTTTCACCGAAGAAAAAAACGGTAAAATTGTTTCATAGGGACATAATCTAATATTGACTTCAGAAAAATGTAATTGAGTCATAATCAATCAGACATTTTAAAAGCCTTTAATGAGTTAAACACGTGATTTCTTCGTGGTTGTATTACGGTTGGAAAATGGATTTCTTCAAGACAAGACAACAAATGCTGAACCTGGGTTATTGTGTTGTGCTCCACCACAGTCCTGGGATGAGATTGAGGTTTTGAAGCTATTTTACTTTTTGCTGTATTGCTATTTAGGTGCGAGCATCAAAGCTGTGCAGTCTAAAAGTTACAGGTGTGGTGATTAACTTCTTAAGCCCTTCCTTACCCTCATAAACTTGTATCAGATTGAGATGGATCAGTGACCAGTTTTTTACTATGGCTCTTTTATTGTGATACTTCCATCAACAGTCTTACAGGGAAAGTGTTGCGGTTTGAAAGTACAGTTTGGGGATTTAGACACTTTCTTCCTTCTGTGGCATTATACAAGTAATTCAATGGCATCTCGGAGCATAAAAACAGTTGTCTGTGGATTTTATAATGAGCTGGTTATCTTATTTCCCTTTGCAAATCATATTAAAGAAATAAACTGGGAAATGTCCTGTTTGAAGGATGGGTGGGTTTTTTTGAGAGATGGCAAACAGACAAAGCAGATAAAAGCTGATATTAGCTTTCCTACGTTTAGTTCCTGTGACTATAGACATTATAGACATTAACCTGTTCAATATGAATACTGTCTCCATAGCCCTCACAAAATGTCCATAGCAGGCTTTATGCTGGTAATAAGAGCTAAACCGTGCTGTATTTCATTTCACTCCTGCTGATAGCATTTATCAGCAAAATCTGGATTTAAAACCCCCCAAAATATGCAATTTAAGCCTCATCATAACTGGACTGCTGAGGAGGAAAGTGAGGGGATTATCTGGAGCCTGGAAGCACAAATATAAGAGTGTATTGTCAGCACGGGCTATAGGCCTTTTGGCAAACGGTAGTGTAAGCTTCAGCTGACAGGCCTTTTCGCAACTGACAGATGAAAATATGAAACTTAAATTCTTCATGACAGATAGCTGTGCTGAATGAAGAGGCCAATGGGACAGTGCTGGGTTGGGGGTGAGAGCGACATAGACAGGCCCTGTGTCTGCAGCATGGCGCAGCTCTTTGTAACTCACACACAATTGATTTTTCCTTAAGACTCTCTCACTTTGCCAAGCAAACTGTTATAGCAGACTGGGGTCTTTTTTTCCCCCTCTCTCTTTCTTTCAGATCAACATATTTTTTTCAGCAGATGAATGCCAAGTCTTAAAAGACAGGGGTGGCAGATTAAATTTAATATGCAGGCATGAAAGATGTTTCCTGGATACTTCTCCATCGGACATTTCCACCCAATCTAACACGCTGCTATTGTAGGAAGCTTATTCACTGGTTTATGAACTGTGCTTAATCCTCAGTGATGGCAAGCTTTGTAAAAATGAAAGAAAACTCCTGTATTTTGAAATGATAGCTCCCTTCTCTCAACACCCTACCTCTGCAGCCTCGCCTGCTCACAGGTTGCACTGCCAACCAGGATGCCCCTTGGTGCAGGATGGGCTCCTGATGTGAGATGGAGGTCCCGGGAGCACAGCACAGCCCAGTCCCTGCCTCCAGATGTGGTTTCAGATAGCAGGGAAAGCACAACTTCCACACCTGTGGTCCTGTGTGGACAGAAGCTGACAGGGACCATGGACTTCTCTGCTTGCTCGGACACCCCAGTGCTGCTGCCTGGCTCTCTCACGGCCCCAGCATGGGCACTCGCAGGTGCACGACTCTCCTGAAGGTGCAGCCACTCCCTGTGCCCATGCAGTTCCTGCACCCGCTGCTACCTCATCTGCCATCTCCATTTCCCAAGCCAGCCTCCTTCAAGCCATGCTCCATCTGAAGCATGGCCGGTATGACTGCCAGCCGGTTTCCTGGCAAGAAAGCTTCTGGCTTGGAGTCCTGCAGAGCATCATACCAGGTGATGGCAAAGGTCTTCTCTGGCCTTCGGGTCTGCGAAAAGAGAAAACACCCAGGCAGGTTTTGTTGGTTTGTTTACTTCCCTTTTGCTGAGGGAAGAGCCCTGCTATGGGGAGCTGTTATGGTCTCCCCTGTGCTTTCAGCCTCATTACTGTGCTATAAAAAGGGGAGTTGGGAGCCAAGAATAACAACGCACAGTACGGCCCCTGGCCAATCCCAGAGTCATTACCTCCGCAGAGTTCCCTCTGAAGTCAATGGACTGTAGAATCCAACCCTTAATATTTGTCTTCTTTTATACAATTTGCAATTATCAATACAAAAAATAGAAAACCGTAAGGTAATATGTTAATTCTTACCAGATGTACTGTACGTATCCTTATGTGCTAGAAGCCTGGCAGGACTGCAATGTCACAACAGACATTTACTGAAGTACCTGGGGAAATGTAACAAAAAGTGTTAGTAGAAAATGGTCTTTCAGCTAAATTACCTAATATATTTGCTAATGGTATCTGATTTAAAAGCCATAAAAATACTAAGTTAAAAGCACATTAGAAGATGTGGTATATTTATAAGTGTTTGTCACCTTGGCAACAAAAGCGAAATTCCAAATCTAACACTAGCTTTGATGGGCCAAGACCTTTGAAAATTGATAAATACCAGCTCTTTATAGCAATGATCTGCTTTCAGTGAAGAAATACTGCACTGTAAAAGGAAGTTCTTCATTGCATAACAGCATTTCTGTTAGATTTCAGCTATGGTTTTGCCTTATCTTCCCATTGCAGTATAATTTTTTTAAGTCTTGACAATGAAAATAGTATGTTTTCAAATACGATGAAGCACTGATATTCATTGTACCCTTTTCTGTTATTTCAAGTCTTAATTTCCTGTATACAAACTAGGTTTGTTAGTATCGCACTGAGCTCTAAACTGGTCTTGGTCTGTTTGCAGATCTACAGCTCAGATCTGATGGCTGTGATGAGGACTCTTTTCTTCCTGCCTGTGAGTAGCTGTTGCATGAGCACTAAACTAGGTGTGCCCTGATAAACGTAGTACTCGTTTCAGCTTTGCTTTCCTATATAACATATAATCCTATAAAACTGTGCTTTAAGACTAAAAGGAAAGCTATTTACTCACTTGTAATGACAATTCTCCCAGTGTATTACCTCTGCATACAGCTGAGTATAGATTCTTACTATGCTAAGTCTAGTAGCTCCGCTGGTTTGCCCATTGATCATGGATGGAGAACATAGGGACAGATCTACACAAAGAATCAACAGTAAACTAAAACTCTGTTCTGTGTGATGGGAACAAGCTTCTCCAAGGAACTGGGAGTCAAACTAACCACGAGAAAGATTGTCCCCAAAACTGAGCAGAAGGTGAGGGGACAGGGGGGAAAATACATGTTTTCAGAGGTATGCAGACAACACACTAATAATATCCCCTCTCTCTCAGGGATTGTTTCCACAAATTCCCCTTCTTGAAAAAACAACTACTAGCAACCCACCTTTGCCAGACAACGGTAAAGCACCTGGAAAATACTGGTGTTGTCCTAGCATAAGCCTCTCATTTGGCCCTTTCCAAGACGGGGAAGCATTACCCAGCATACATAATTGACCTTCACCTTGCATCCTCACATCTGACGGAATTCAATTAAACAACTTGGCCACAGAAAGGAAAGCAAAATCTCTTGTATGTGGATAATCTCTGAGCAGAGGTGGAACCCCATGGGTTCAAGAGCCAAAAATGCCTTTAAGGATTAGAGAAGCCTTTAGGGAGTTTTAGGTAGTACTATATTAAACACTGCTAAGCATCTCATACCCCTCTATTTTTCTTCCTGTTTTGTAGGCTTCCAATTTCCTTCTACTGTTGATTCATGAGGCTGACAACTGGCCAAGAAAGGCAAAGTGGGCATGAAAATCAACAGGAAAGGACAGAATCAGAAAGGGCATGTGAAGTTCAAGGAAGCAGTGGAAAGTAGAAGGACTGGAAAAGGGAAAAAGTTTCCTTCATCAAAATTAGGCTGGGACATGCTCAGAAACGTGTTTTGTATGCTGGACTTGTGAGATGGAAATAGGTTTTGTTTAAGGCACAGTAAAGCAGAGCTGAATTGTCTATGATCACAGCCAAGTTATTCAGAAAATCTGTATTTTTCATTCAAATCAAGCACCTAGGGGAGAGAGGAAATGTGTCAAAATCAATAAAAACATTAGAGAAGTTGCATTGGAAGGAAGAACTTTTCATTTCAAAGTTGTTTGGAGCATCTCAGTATCAGTGCAAAATTCTGCTGTTCTGAGTCTATTTATTTTTTTTTTTTTTTACATTTTATAGGAAATATAAAAATACCTATTCTATTCTGATTTAGGTTTCCCAGTGGAAGTGGTGGCGTCTAACTGATTTTCATCATGAGCATATACTTTGCTTTTGTCAAAATTGATGACTGTCAGTCAGATTAGACCTTCAACCTTGCACAGTGTTACAGTGGACTGAAGGCCAAGCCCACAGCTCTATCCATCTCTATCATTCAGACAGTCGTGCCCCAACACCTCCTGAGTGAACATCTCCAGTGAACCACAGAACTGACCCTTATATTAGTGAAATTGCTTTCCAGCAAAATACATGCAATTTATATGGGGCTGATAAAGCGTCTATTAAGACACTGGTTAATAGATGTGGTTGGAGCTATTTTTCAAGTATTGATAACAGGGTGGAAAAAGGGTTTCAATTAACTGAGGTAGTAAGAATCATACGGATAGACATGTGCTCTTACACTCAAGTGCACAATTTTCACTGATTGATAAACCTAACACACCACTTGAGACTATATTCTAGTTACATAGCTTCACCATTAAGCTCTTCATTTACCCCCAAATGAATAGATTAACATTAAGTAAACTCTACTGAAAAATTGTCCAATTCAGTGAAGCTTTAATATAAATTTGTAACAGCCATAAAAGAAAATTACATTTTATCATTTGAAAATCGTTATTTAAAATGTACAATTCGAGATTTCTATGCAATGAGTGTTTCAGATATGCTTGTTAAATAAGTTTCTGCAAAACTGCAAGACCATCTGCAGTGTGTATATAAGATAGTGTATATGCATATAACATATGCAAGTGCCCATGTGAATATTAAAAAAGTGATTAAATTTTATTATGAAGATTACCAGCCACATTGATTTAGCCAATTTGTATTCAGAGTTTATGTTTGTTCTTACATATGCCTCTGATTGGATTTTCTTTTGTGTAAAATAAATAAGGAATCTGTCAATCGAATCAGCATTTTAAATGCTGAAGAAAAATGCCTATATTATAGGGGTACTTCTGAAAGTCATTAAAAATGCAGGGAAGGTGGAATTACCTTAAAAAGAGGTGTAACACCAGTAACAGGGGCAAATTCTGAGGAACCTGGAGTTGTTCTGTGAACACTAGATAGCTGAAACCCACCTTGTAATATCTCAAAGAATCTGGACTTCAGTATGTAAGGTTTGGCTGCATGCAGAACTAAAATCCAATTGCTACTTGCTCTTTGCTTTTAAGAGGAGATGGTTTCCCATTATATCCAAAAGGCAGCTGTCTTGACTCTGTCAAGAGTCTGTGCTGAATATTGGGAGATCCTTACGGTCATTAACAGTATGACAAAATACAGTGTTTCAAAATAGTCTTGTATATCCTAGATAGGAATTCTGTGTATCATCTGTCAGCGTAGATGAGATCTAGTGATGTCTCTCTTTTATCATTCAGCATTAAAAAGCACATCAATTTTTTCAATTATCTTTTTATCTTTGGGTTTAAACTCATAGAAATTAAGAACCAAGCATTTGGATGGATTCAGTTACATTGTGCCAATAAACCATGTGTGTGACAAGTGGTTGGGAAATCAAATTCTAAATTTAGTCATATTTATGGGAATTGAAGAGCCATTGCTTCAGCTGCATCTCTCAGATCTGCGTGCAATTGTTTAAACTCATTTTTCCTTGTGGCTTACATACAGCCTGCGTAAACACTGAACATACAATTTCAAACCTTATCGTTTTGTTCTGGTTATCCTTCAGACTGCAGCCACCTCAGACCACTTCTGAGGGAGGACACAATGGCAAATACGGACTTCTCCCTACAGATGACAAAGCAATGAAACACAAAGAACATAATTATTCTTCGTTTTTTTGGTGCTGACTTTTCCTATGGCCTATAAATCATTTGCCATTAATGTGCAAGAACTTCTGTGAAGATGGTGCCATAGCCAGGCAGAACGATGCCATGGAGGGGATTTAAAGGTCCCAGCATTGCAGAGACTTTGGTTTGTAACTAATTACTGTTGCTTAACTTTAAATACATTATCAGTTTCCTGAAAGAAGGGAAATAGTTCCACTGACTAAAGTTATGTATCTTACCAGGCAGCATAAAACTACTGCCTTAAAACATGGATATTTGTTCCAAATGGTTTTAATAAAATCTGTGCTACTACATAGAAAAAAATGACTTTGTAGGTTTGCAAGAGCATGAAAACAAGATTATAAAACAATCTTTCAGACCTCAAAGATCTGATCTGCAGAAGTGCTTAGCATTGGCATCTCTGGGAGTTCAGGATCATTCAAAATCAGGCCCAGAGCCTGAATAAGAATGTCACCACAAGACATTTTCTTGCTATTTGCAGATTTTCTTTACAATACCTCCAGCTTTTGATTGTGCTAAAGCCTTAAAAGCAAATCAGAGAAAAGACTCCCCTATTGTGTATTACAAAAGATACAGCGAGAAACAGTAAAACTGAGGGAGCTGTTTCCTAATGCACTCCTTCCCATGACAATGAGTTTAGATCTTTTACTTTCTTTCTTTCTGAGCCAACCTCAGTAATAGTGTACTCAAATCTCACTTTTTAACTGTAATATACTACTGTAGATGATGCTATCTACTTTTAGTTTGCTTTGTACATTAGAATAATAACTAGCATCATATAAGCCTGCTTAATTGTATAGTTTACCTGTTCTAGTTTAGTAAGTACTGTACACATAAATATAAGAATTTATGTCTACATATACATGTAGATAAAATGGATTTTACATATATACTCTGTAAGACAACTGGTTTTGTAGACTGGTTTGACTTATGCTGTTTGTTCTGATGCTGTTTTTATAAGCATTCCAGCTATCACTGGTGCTACCGTATTTGCTATGGGGGCTAAGAATTAAAGTTACAAAAGATTTATGTGCTTTGGAAAGCAAGTCAGGAACAGAGAGCGCCTGTTTTCTGGGGTTTTCTTTAACATGCCATTCAGAATAAATTACTGTCTAACAGAAACAAAAAGGACTATTAGTTTTGCATGGTTGTGCATACAACAGCCCAGAGTCTGCCCTGAGCTGCTACACTAGCGTGGAAGGGTTGGATGAGCTGGGTTAAGATTAGGACTTAACCCAGTAGCTTCTTGTGGTTCTGATTTGACATACTACATCAACTTCACTTGGTAATTTAAGATAAAGAGCAGAGTGATTAAGTCTCAAGAGCGTGCTCATTTCGAAAGAAATTAATTGATGTCTCTGTTAGTGGCATAGTGTTTCCTCATTCATTTCTGTGGAAAACCACCATATGGCTCATCAAAACCTCTATGCATGCTGAAGGCGGCATGACAGCTCAACAGGAGCTCTGAGGAAGTAGGTATCCTCTGCTTTGCAGGACACATGAGGAAGAGTTTTGGGGCTCTGTGGCATTCTGTGTATAAAAATAAATGCTTTGGGTCACGCCACAGGTGCCACAATCTGCTTTTCTAGCCAGGCTGGCTTTGCAGCCCCTCTGTGCAGCAGCTGGTAGCGCAGGAGCCTGGGTTGCCAGCATGGTTGTTGTCCTTGGTTCACCTCACTGAAGGAACTGGGAGGGAGCAAAAGAGGGTACCAGTGGTGAAAACAGGGGAGCTGAGGTGATGAAGGAGGGAGGAGAAGTGTTTGTCTGAAGCTGATCCTGAGGAAAGGTGAGGAAAGATGTTCCTCTGTTCTTCTTTTCTCCTCAATACCCAAATCAGTAATTAAAAGTTAGTTAATTTGCAATAAATAAAATTAAGTGAAATTCTCTGAGCTGAGATTGTGTTGCCTGTGACATTGCAGAACAGCTGAACGACAGCCAAGGCTGGGGTAAAAAGCAAGCCCCAGGGAAATGGAATGGCAGCGAGTACCCTCTGTTTACCAGCATGGAAAAGCCAACATGCAGCAGCAAGCTCTGAGTGACACCTAACTGCCACTGCCATCTCCCACCAGACACACTGGTGAAGCTCCATGTGAGACAGCTGGGCTGATAACCAAGCTAAACAAATACACTTGGGCTAAAAATGCCTTTGAGAAACTTTGCTAAAGGAAAAAAATGTGGCCAATGAGGGTGACTGCTGCTACCCGAACCAGTAAAAGATTATTTCCATCCCCTGACTTTCGGCACATAATTATGAAGCAAGTCTTCCTAGGCTCCTAATATAGTCAGAGATGAGACAGGTCCCTTCAAATTACATTTCAGGCTGACACTTAACCCAGGTGCTCTGAATCTCTACCTGGAAAAGCCATTTATCTCTGTTTTCATAGAATCATAAAATCATAGAATGGTTTGGGTTGGAAGAGACATTAAGGATCGTGTAGTTCCAACCCCCCTGCCATGGGCAGAGACACCTTCCACTAGGCCAGGTTGCTCACAGCCCCATCCAACCTGGCCTTGAACACTGCCAGGAATGGGGCATCTCAGTTTTCTGAACTGAGAGTCCAGAGGGGCTGCCTGGCTGAGTAAGCTCCCTAAGGTGAGGGTGCCCTTAAGCTCAGTGGCCTGACTCTTGCCCTTGAAATGGTCTAGGTATCAATAAGTCCTTCAGATTGCCAGGACTGCTAATCAGTGGCTATGCTTACCTACCAAACTAAGAAATAATGCTTGGTAATTCTTCCCAGGCTACAATATTTGATTTTATTTGTTTTGAACTTCATCCTGATGCTATCTTAGCCACTATCTAGATATGTAAAGGTAGAAGGATTTTTCACATGGAAAAAAAGGCCTACTCTGTTCACCTGATTCCTAATGATTCATACTAACCTATCCAGTGAACATCTCATGTTGAGGTTATCACAGCATAGTATTCTCAGTGTAGATTTGGCAAAAACAAGCAAAGGCACTTGTGCAGTAACATGAAAAAGACACTTAAGCACCAATGGCAGTTATTCCAACATACAGTAGAAGTGCAAGTCAGTCACTTAAACATGGGCAACTGCTACCATTTTAGAAACCCTGGGGTATTTTGCCCCACCTCCAAATTCCACTGGGAAGAGCCTAGGTCTCCCAGATTACATCAGGCAGCCCTGTGTTTTAGGGCATCTCAACCAAGGTTAGAAACATTAGGTTAGACAACTGAATTGTACCCTGACAGTATTGATATTTGCATGGAAATGCACGTTGTGGTGAACGGTAGCAAGTAATTAATCACATTGTGATTACCCCCTATATGTTCTAAACATCAGTACAATTTTCACTGTGGCTTGGCAATAAACATTCTGCTGATACAGCCACATGGAGCATATGGCTATCCTAGGATGACTTGGCTTTTCAAAATCTGGTTCTTGATTCATCTGCTACTCTTCCAGGGTGTTGAGCTGGGAGGCCAGAGATCGAGTGGTCAGAAAATGAAAGAACTATGTATAGGAAACTCCCTGCACCCTGTATGGAGGAAGATTCAAAGGAAAATAATGGTGAAAATTTGCTATGATGCACTGAGAGGAGAAGAAAGATGATACCAGGAACGGTAAACAAAGACAGGAAATAGCCTGCTGGTGGTGTTAGCTCTTGATTAGAAGCCCGTTAAGTTTTGGCTAGAGGGCTAAACCCAAGGAGACATTTTGTCAGCCCAAAATTGGAGAGAAAACAGAAAGACAATAGAACAATTAGAGAGAGGAAGAGAGCAGAAGTGAACAAACATATTGCCCCTATTACAATAACACACAGCTAGAGTTTTGTAGCAATACTGCCCAGCTGCCTTTAGACTAACTGAAAATGAGAAAATAAATCAAACTTTCTTTTCACTGTCAAGGGTAAAGAGAGAACGGTTTCTTTTTCAGCCACTAGTAACCTGATAGCTTGCCACAGTGTATTTCACATAAGGAAGTCTGTAAAGTAACATCTAAGTGTTCACTGTGATTAATATTCCTTATGATCAGCCATCTAATCGCATCCTGACCTCAGTGAGGGTCAGCTCTGAGAAAGGATGGGCTGTGGGAGCAGGGTGGGCTACCAAGAGGTGCTGGTGAATGATGGAGCAGCTGGAGAGAAAAAGAGGACTTCTGCAGACATGAGTAAATAAATAGTGGCAAACCAAACGCACTGGGCTCATGGAATAATGCCATGGGTCCAGAGCTGCATTGAGCTATTGAAAGAAGTGGGGCAATCCATTCCTAATGTCCAGATGCACTGAATGTAGGATATGCTTTTGTCTTCAGTTTAATCAAAAAAGCTACTGCAAGAAATGCAGTGCTATCCTGAGACACAGAAAACCAACTCTGAAGGGATTCCCAAGACACACTGACCAGTGCTTGGACTGTCAGATAGGCTCTATAACACAGGATAGATATTCTGCACTGCATGGTCAATTCTTGCATTCTGAATGGTAACAATGGTAGTAAGCTTTCCTGGGTTTTTTCATTTGTTTTGGGTTTTTTTTTCAGGAACTAGGTTCTTTCCTGGATATGTAACAGTAACACAGTCTCCCTCCCATCCAGATAAACTGTGTAGGCACCACTGGTCTGAGCCAGATGTGTTCAAGCTGGCAGTCCATTAGATGTAGTGCCTTTGCACACGGATTTCACATTATGCTGATGCAGCCAGAAGGATCAAATACACACAATGACAATTTTCTTTGCAGCATAGAGTTTTTCTGAATAGGCACTGGGACCATGAAGATCTCCAAAACAACAGTTTACTCAAGCTATCTAAAACCCTTAGCGTGGCTCTGAGATTCTTTTTCAACAGGACATCTTCAACTGCTCATAAACAAATTAATTTCCAATCTGTTCTATTTCCTCCTCTTAGTCTTTTCCTCAGAATACGCTTTCAGCTGTTAAACCATCCAAGCAGAATAAAATATGTCCAGGCATCAAAATGACTAATAGTCCCCCTAAAAATAAATCTGGAAATCTGAACTAGTATGTACTGCACACATTTTTGTTTCATACTAAAGAAAAAAAAAAAGGCTCTAATTCAGAAAAAATGCTCTATTTCCATTTTTCATTTATGCAAATTACACTGAATAAATAAATCTACATAATCTCACCTCCCTGCTAGAAAACTTGCAGTAACATTTGCCAAAAGAAAGACAGGCTTTTCTGATACTAATGCATAAAACATGCCGAATAAAAAAATTAAAACAAATTATATTGAGTAAATAGCTGCTGTGCAGCTCTAGAAAGAATAACAGAAGGACTGGTTATCTTGTTCAGTTATTTCAAACATGCTAACAGTTAATGGTATATTAAAGTTAAGGTTTTAATAGAAACGGTCATATCCCAAATCACTGAAATCTATTTTCCTTTAATTTCCATAGAACAGGTGTTTAGACCTCTTTGATGAAGCATCCAACAGTGTCAGGCTGTTGGTCCTGGGAGATCAGTCTATTCAGCAAGTAGCTGATGTACTGTGCAGGGACTGCAGCTCCAGGAAAGCAGATCTCTTATGTTGTTTTGGGAATGTAGGAAGTGCCTTCTTCAATTTGATCAAAACCTTGCTCTGTGTGTCCTCTGTCCATGTAAGATACAGGACTGTGATTGTAAAGATTGCCACTGGTCTTGTGACTGCAACAGGGCAAACATAAACCAAAAATCAACACCAGTATCTTCTGATTAGGTATCAGTGACCTTTTCCCACTCTGACTGCATATGGTAGATGCTGAACGGTAAACTCTTTTTCTTGATGGTCCATCTGGAAACCAGCAAACTCCAATCGTACTTGGGGCTTGGACACTCTCCAGTCACCTTTCAAATATCTTTTCACACTGGAAAATCTGTTCTGGACAGCTGAATCTTTATGTTCTTTTCTCTACAGAAAGAAGACTGGTCAATGGGGTCCACCAAAAGGCTTGGGTGTTATAAACTGCACCACCAAATTTTTAGATGCTGTGATGCTTTGTGCACTTTGAAGATGTCTTTTCTCAGAGGAGAAATCTAAGCTCCTTACATGCTTCCTGGGGGCAGTAAGGTACAGGATATATGAAGCCTACAGACTGAGTAAAAAGCTACCTAAGAATGCCAGTAAGAAACCTGAAGAAAATACGATGTAAGAATGTGCCTCTGCTAAGGCAGTCACAAGACTGGCAGTAAACCCAGTGTTTTCTAACAACTACCTGGAGGAGGAGAAGTTCTTTCTACTTGTTTACTGTACAGTCTATGGTTAAGAGCATACATCTGGGATATGGTGTATCACCCATACCAACCAACTGCAAGGATAATTTCTCTTTTGTAGACTATTTGGTGTTCAGACTAAGTTATTTACCCATCAAATATGCTCCACTATGAGTGAAAATACCACCAGGCAACTCTTCCTGCAAAGTCTAGCAGGCTGGCTTGGAGAATTCCTCACAGATCAGGTCCTTCAGACAATGTAGGATGGGCATATCTTGATGTGAGAAACAAGGCATGGCAAATAAGGTCCCTGGAGACCTTACTAGCAGTGAGCTAAAGGGGCTGGAGAATCATAATGAAGTCTCCTATCCGTCTAGGAGATTACTGCTAGAAAGGCTGAATAAAGTAATGTGAATTTCAGATTTTCCAAACCTGTTGTAATGGATTTAAACCAATGTATTAAAAGTTTTTATTTTCAAATCCATTATTTCAAAACAATCTTACAAGTAAAACAGGTAAATCTGAAATAATTTTTGTTCATATTTTCAAGCTCATTTCTAGCTACTTGGGCTAGAAGCTTATTTTTCTCTTTTTTAAACAAGAGATAAGCTCCTTAATTAACCACAAAACTCCAGAAATCACAAATTAAAAAGAGTCATTAAAAAATTTTGCTACTTATAATAAAAGGAGGAGAATTGATGCTGTAGATTTTTGTGACAATATAAGATTAAATTTGGTTTACTGGTGATATGGGAATACTAAACTCCACAGATTAGAAATACAAAGGATGACTGAGACCTGAGACTGATTGTGGTCAGTCCTGACATGAGTAAGACACTGCTTCCGGAGTCCTTGATTTTCCTTGTTTACCTGTGCAGTGGCTGGTCATACTCCCTAGGGAAGTATAGATTCCCTCTGCTGGCACTCCAGAGCTTTCTAACCAGCAGCTTGGCAGAGAAGGAGAAGAAAAGGAGTGGAAAGGACTGCTGTATCTTTTCTCCACAGCAGATACATAAAGTCTTCAAAACAGGTTCAAGCTGCTTCCTGATCCAGGGCTACTTGAAGCTACTTGTTCATAGGACTTTCCACGTTGCATTTTTCTTAGATAAACTAGGTGCAGTTGAGCATCTCAGTATTCCCCAATGTGCTGCAAACTCCATAGTTTAGTTCCACATAAGGCAAAAACTAGAGGGTTTGGATATGGGCCTTAGTAACTGAATGATCATGGATCTTTGCAAGCTTTTGACAGGACAGACCCCTATTCACTTTATCTTGTACTCTCTGGATAGAACAGGATATCCATTACTCCAAAACGCATGGCCTGCTAAAATACCCAACCAAGTTATAACTAGATTCCACATCTTATTAAATCAGAGTTCTCATGATTTTTACAATCATCACTGTCAGTCCTTCTGTCGCATAAAATGTGACCGTTTGATTAGACCTTTCATCTGGCAGAAGGGCTCATTCCCCATCTTGTCTTAACTGTGGCCACATGCCAGAACATGCTTATACTGGGTTAAAAGTGATCCATATATGAATTCCCACACAGTTTTTGTTCATTGTTTCCCTGACTTTAAATCTAGGACACAGCATAAGCCAGCTGTGCAAGTCATTGTCTCGTGACTCAGCTTCTCACAAAGCAAGGGAAAAAACCCAACCCCTCCAACAAACTGGCAGTACTGTTATAAGGTGATTGCCTAGAAAGAAGCCATTGGAGCCGCCACACACACAAACTTGTTCAGGCTAGTAAATGCTGAACTTTGCCTTTGTTTAAATCATCTACAGAATCTAGAATTAAGTGAAATGAATACACTTCAGAATATTTAAAAAATGATGCATTTTATTTTTCATGTAATATCCACTCTTATTGACAGTCTAGTCATGATCTCCCTTTCAAGCTGCTTCCTTGTCTCTCTGATGTGATGGACAACGAATTCAAAAGATCATAAACTACATGTAGGTTTTGAAACAATATGTTGATTGCCAGAAGAAAAATAAAAACCCAAACCGCACCACCACAGGTTATAGATTAGAAGGACAGAAGGCTGATACATAGAATCATAGAATAGTTAGGGTTGGAAAGGACTTAAGATCATGTAGTTCCAACCCCTCTGCCATGGGCAGGAACACCTCCCACTAAACCATGTCACCCAAGGCTCTGTCCAACCTGGCCTTGAACACCACCAGGGATGGAGCATTCACA
>JANHGB010019167.1:0-18283 GCA_026283785.1 Coracopsis vasa
GGCGGGGGGAGGAACAGATGAGGGGGAGGGAGAAGAAATGACACTTCATTTTTTTCAAAAGACAAAGAAAACCTGTTGGCCTGTTTCATCTTCCATTTTGAGGCACTGCAGTATTTAGCTCCAGGCTGTAAGTAAAAATTGTCAGCTTTCACAAGGTGGAAGGAAGGAGTCCCAACAGCTAAAATAATATATCCAATTTAAAATGGATGGGGGGCTGGTATACAGACATTATTCTGCTTAATAGGTATTTCTTCTGCCTATTAATACACTTAAATATTTCCCTATCAACCCTTTTCATTATACATTCTCTCTTTTATTAATCTCAAAGAAACCCTTTTTAAGTCATTTTCATTTCATTGGAGACTACACTGTGGTATTAATGTTCCTGGAAATGTTCTTACAAATACTCTGTCCAGAGTTCATCCAACATAACAAAGAGATTCTATGAAAAATGACTTGTAACGTAAAATCCTTTAGAGTGCAGTAAGATCAAGTTAACCACTGATACTGCTAGGAAAAAGCTTGGGAAGTTTTATCTGATTGGCAAAAATAGGTTCATATCCGAGTCCAGGGAAAGAGTGCCCTTTGATAAAATTTCACAGCATTAAAGTCTGATTATCTGAATGACTTTTGAAGCCTCACTGAAAACAACTTGGGGGGAAATACTTTTCTGCTGTAAATTTGGGAATGGATTATTTTCTAAGACCTATGAAATAGGAGCTCAGTATTGTTTAACTTACTGATACTATGAATTGATGGAAACTGTATTAGTCAAACTAGTAAGTGCTCGGTTGAAATAACCACTGTTTCAAAGGTACATCTGTTCTTTGGGATCCCCAGGTTGGGGATGTTTGCTGTGAATCACAGGGGTGCCTTTCATGACACCCAGAACAACCACAGCTCTACATAGCATCAGAGCACAGGACATGCTGAAAATTCAAACGTGCTGATGCCCTGACCAGAGCCCCAAAAGACACACAGTTAAGATCAGTGTTCATATTTTAACTTCTGGGCCATAATCTTGGATTCCCTGGGCACTCCAAGCTCGCAGTCTACTGTGTTGTGGTAACAAGGGAATGTCAGATCGTGTGTAAGACTAAATATACAAGAAATATTTCTACTAGAATAGTGCTGAGCAAAGCAAATACGTGGCTTGATGAGTAACTCTCAGAGGGAAGCCTATCCCAGGAAACAAAAACAAAAATAGATTTTATGTTTCTATACAGTTTTTCTCATGAAACTGATCATGCCTGTAGGGAAACCATTCACAAAAAAAAAAAGCAGGTGTGGAGCTAAGGGACTCGCCTAAGAGCAGGTAAGCTGGGAGCAAAAATCAGTAAAAATGTCAGATTCCTAAATCCTAAAGAGGGCCAGAAACAACATGCAGGTTCTGGCAATCATTCAGAAGTGCTCTGGTCTAATGGTCTGACCACGGGCTGAGGAACCGTACCTTGCCCTGCAGCCTTCAGATTTTAGCATGTCAATTCAGGGCCTGCACCACCCATATGCTGAGCATCCTTGTTTTCTAGTGAAATAAGGAGCTCAGGACTTCTGCTGTTTGGGCCATGGGCTCAAGTTGCCTCATTTTAGGCACTCGTATTTTCAAATATCACTATTTAACCCCTTTGTGCCTCAGTTTCCACATCCGTAAAACCTGATAGCTAGGCTTAACTTGCATGGGTGTCAGGAAGATTATTTCAGTTCTCTAAAGAACTTTGAAAAGGAGAAGCAAAACAAACTGAATTTACGTATTATTTGTCATTTTTTATCCCATAAAATGGAAGTCAGACACAGCCTACACTGTGAACTATAACAAAATGTTCACAGTCTTCCTTATGGCTCTGATGCCAAAACTGCCGGTGAATTCAGCACGGCTTTGGAGGAAGAAGACAGCTTCCCCACCTGCTGACCTGGCAACACTCAGGGTTAAGCGGTAAGTTAATGTCTTAAATAACCACAACTCTTACTAACTGATTATTCTACAAATTTCATCATATTCTTTAACTGAACTACAAGTGCAGTTTACTGTGTATTTCTGATGATTTAAAAAATCCCAGTTTAAACAGAACAATCCCTGGAAAGGGAACTTACTCTATTGGGTAGAAATGAAGTTCCCAACAAAAGCCTTTCTTTGGGGGTTTTCCTTGGTGCAGAATGAACCTCTAATCTAACCTAATGATTTCAGGCAGATGCAATCTTGCCTTGACAGGTTTCACATCTTCTAGAATTGATTAGATGAGCCCATTAGAAAAGTCTGCATCAGTTTTTTTCTAAACTTAAAGAATAATGTAACACTTTACCTATCATATCACTTTTTAACAAAGCAGCCACTTGTCTCCCACGCTGGGTACCTTCACAAACTCTTAATGTATCTCCAACTTCCTTGTCTGAAGCTTTCCTTCCCTTGCTGTAAGTGTGCCATTTTTCTCTGGTCTTTGGAGTCTCACTTTCCTGAATGCTATAGTTCAGTGAAACCCTCTGGTAATGACAGCACTGAAGTGATAATGTACTTTCCCGATTTCCCGTTAATAGTCACACTTGATCCAGCAACGGGTGCCAGCTCACTGGCAGAAGGATGCTTTAATATTTTCTAGAGGTAAAAGGACCTGTTCAATTTACAGCCTTGACTAACTCAGCAGTTTTGCTCTGTCTTGGCATGGAAATTAATGTTTTAGCTAAAACAAAGAAAAAAGAAATCCCCCTTAGTTTGCTCAGTTTCATGCCAAAGAAACAAAGTATGATTGCTTTTTTCTCCCTCAGGTAATGTGTGAAAACTGCATAATGCAATGAAGGAGTTAAAATAACTGAGGAGAAGGACGGAAAAGAGAAGGGGGTGAACAGCAGTGTTAAAAAGGAAAGCAGTTTGTTTTTCTATTTTAATGAGACCCATAATCACAGACCATCCAACAATACATGTATCCTTGCCGAAGAGCTGCTGATATTCTACATTAACCTTTGATAGTGAGAAGTGTATTACCCCTACTGTTTTCCACAATAAATTATGTTATATCTGGCATCCAAAGCGCTAGGAAGTGTTCAGCCAGCTGGAAGCACCAGATTGGCCCAACATCCCTAACGTTCAGATTATAAATAAAGGGTACCTCATACTGCTAGTATAACAAAAACAAGCAATGGAGAGGAAGGGCAACTTCCCCCCTGCCCACAGAAGCAAAGGGCATCATTTGGGGAATGGCAGAACAGGAACTCAAGAGGGCAGGGTTTCTGCAGCAAGATGCATCCCCAGCATGCCAAACCTCAGGCAAGTGCAGGACTTCAGGCAGAGAAATGAGACTTCTCCAGTTACATCTTTAGTGGGGATTTGCACATACTAAAAAGCCAAGGGGAAGCGTATCTGGCTCTGCTCTTTCTAGATGGTATAACCACACAAATACAAGCTCACAAATACACATATCTTCCCACTCTTTAGGCAGCATTGCCTGTTCTCTTCCACCTGTGAAAATAATTAGTTCAGCCAAAACCTCAGTTTCAGAGGATGTGGTCAGATGTGCCAGGGTGCAGGCTTCTCCCACACCCTCCAATGAAAGGACATTATGGCCATAAGTACGTAACGGCATTGTGATAAAAGCAGGGGAAAACCCTGCCTGTTATAATCTGGAAGGTAAAGATATTAAATAGGAAGAGAACAAAAGTCCCAGGACTCAAAACCCAACGACTGAAAATGGCCATAAATGGACTTTTCAAAAATTTTCCATTGGGTCCAACTCTTGCCAAGGAAACCACTTCATCAGCTTGAGTGGGAGCACAACTGAACTAGTGCTGAGAGCTGCTAAACCAACTCTACTGCTGGAAAAATTAACCTCATCTATTTATTTTAAGGGCTAGGCTACGGTGGTCCCTAGTGAGGATGTAATGGGAAGTTGGATACAAGGAGCTGTTCTCCTCACCACTTCTTTTCGGTAGGGGCTGGGCACAGCTGCAGTCCCTGTGCTCTCCTGGAGGCAAGAATTAGCCCCAAATTGGTATATTCCATCTTCATTACTCCAGCTATTATATAAACATGGCTATATGCTTGCTTACTTAAGCTGAAAAATGGAAAAGAGGAGCTAAAATTATGGTTAATAGAGCCGGACAGAGAATTCCCCATTTACCTTGCCCTCATCATAGCTGCTTCCCCCTTCTGCCCTGTGTAGATGCGCTCCCCCACAACAACACTTTCTCTTTTCCTCTCTTCTCCCTTCCTTCCTATTTTTCCTCCCCTGGTGCCTTCTTCCCTCTGACTGTTAATGCTGTTGTGGCTGTTAAACTCTGTGCATTGAACATGCAGCTTGAGATTTCTGAAAGAAGACACTAAGACAGCAGGTCTCCCTCTCTGGTCTATAACACTGTGGGTAAGGGGCCTGAAGAATTACACTAACAATAAAATTTATGAAATTTTCAGTATCCTGTGACAGATCTCATGACTGAAAAGTGCCTGAAACTGGGCAAAGAAACAATGCACACGGCCAACAAGATGTCTTTCAATGTCTACCCATCTCTCTCTACAGTTGGTTTGTGCCACATTCTGCAAATTTCCATTTAATTCTCCATTATGCAACTGAGGTGCTGCCTAGGAAGACTCTAATCAGTTGGGTTTTGCTGGCCTGAAAGGGTTGCTGAGGTGAAACATATGCCACAGAATAGATCAGATGTCCTGATTTAGCTCAGGAACATGTAAGTATTTGTGCTTCTGAGAGGCGCAGAGGTGAGTCTTCCCTCTTTCTGAATCGAAGAATCACAAGTTTGCTACTGCCTTTACACTGCAGGTGCATACTCTTTCTTGCAAGAGCTGATGCTTCCCACTCAATAAATGGCTTGCTCAGATCCAATTGTTGTCCCCAAAAAGACTGTTTGGGTTTCTTTAAAGAAATCATGCTCTACCCCAAACAAACAGCACAGATCTACTCTTTTTCTCTAAGATTCATTACATAAGTTTGAGATTTTGGAAAGAAAATAAAGACCCAGACAGAAAGATTTACAGAAAATGAGGCAGATCTGCCGCCCTGCTTCCATGCTTTCTTTTCACTGTCAGGGACACAAACTGCATAGCTTGTTTAAGGATTCTGGATAGTGTAGTCCCAGCAGACATTTCCTGTACTAAGATGTATTCTCATTACAGTTACCAAAAGGGAGTACTCAAAACATTACTTATCTGCACATAATCACTATATCACACCATGTATCCTTTATTCTAATTCCTACTTGCTTGCTAATTACCCTCCACACTGAAGGTCTCACAACTGCTCTCCTTTCAGCAGCTTTGTTTGCAAAGTGTCTGGCAATAATCTCCCAGCAGTGTATTATCATGCCCTTTTCATCACACTATTTAATCAATAGGGTAATGACCTCATATAAGCTAGTTCCAGGACCTAGCCATGCCATGCTAAATAAATGAAACAAACAAAACTGTGGGCTACATGTCTTCAGTGTTACAAACCTGGATGAACCATTTCTGCATTAAAATCTATTATAACAGATAGAAATTGCAAATTCTTCACATCTCTTGCCAGAAAAAAAAAAAAAAAAGAGAGAGAGATTCTACAGTACTGTGGGGAAATGGCTGGTTTCTTTAAACAGACATAATTGTAAAACATATGTGCTCTTGGTCAAGTGTTCATTGGAAGATTTATCCAAAACACTGGAAACAACCCTTTCCACCAGTACATCACATCATCACTTAAGAGGACTGAATGGTGACCATCACAGCTAATGGGATGAAATCACATGCAGCACACTTCCAAAACAGAGGTTGGAATGAACCTTCTTTTCAAAAGGGTTTCTGTTCCAGTGAGCAGAAGGAAAGCAGCTTCTCTCCATTTCCTGAGCTGTAAACTTACAAAGTGTGGTTCACTTTGATTTTTCATGCCATGGCTGGATTATACTCCAGCTAATAAAGTACATGTGAGATGTGTTTAGTAATGTGTGAACTCTGAAGCATATGTAGCATCACTCTAGTGCGGTGATTCTCTTGTCCAGAAGAATGGGGTGATAAATCAGGTTTGTCTGCTATTTTTAACCACCACTTTTCATAATACTATTGAGAATTTACTTTCAGAATTTTGTTATATCTGAACAGAAAGAGAGCAACAAAACTGACCAGCTGGCACACAGAGTGACTGCATATCCCTTGTATTCTTGGGGAAAACAGAGGAAAATATCCACATCAGCATGGAGGTTTCGCCCCACACAATCTCTGACAGAATGGTTAGGGCAGAAAATAAGCTGACTTCCTGACATCAGCACAGCTGGGGAAGGGTAGTGCAGGGACATCTGAAAAGAGCCCTACGTATGCAGGAGAAGGAACATAAACCACAGAGTCTTGTGATACCATGATAGCATCACCATGCACTGCTTTCATGTGAATGGAGATCCCCTCCAGAAACAATGAAAAAGAAAAATAATAGGTTATAATCCTGGTTTATCCCAGATATTAACTGAAGCTGACCTATTTCTACTGATATACCTTAAGACAAATTTTCACTAGAAATTTTTCACCGCACCAATGCCACTTACATTCTTTTGGCACCTTCCTTTTAGGTGTGTTATGAAAATGACAATGTGCCAGTCATCCAAGCTGTCGACACCAGCTAAAATCTGTTCTGAGGAAGAGTAATTTACACTTGGATGAACACCTCCCAGGAAGTAATCACATAAATACCTTCACGTTGAGATGCAACTCATTGCTGGTTAGGTAACTCCTGTAATGAGCATAAGTGTGGTCTATCACAAAGATCTGAAACGGCTTCAGTGCAAATATTCTGTTAAGATAGCTAATATATGAGATGCTTGAGAGTTAGCTATGTAGTGTGCCTGTAAAGCACTTGCTGTGTTATAAGATACTAGTTTTGGACTTTAAAAACTGTATTTTGGAAAATATTCTCTCAAAACATCCCATATAACACTAGTCTAGCAAAGTAGTACGTTAAAAACCCCAAAACTCCCAGTTCCATATTGAACTGAACTCTCCAACTGATCCACCTGATGGTCTGGCCACTGCAAAACTATTACCTGTACTTCTAATGCAGAGGCAGAAACAGCAGAGAACAGCAAAAAAAATAAGAGATAAGACTAAGAAAAGAGAAGAAATAAAATTACAGACATCTCCAACTGAGGCAAACTAACCTCCACCAGCGGGATGGTCACACTAGACATTAACTGCTTCCCTGATATTTATTAGGACTCAGAATTAGTCAGCATAAAATATTATTGTCAGCTAACACTATCTTGCCTTCCCAGCTGAATCTGTCCTTGGATTACCCAGGAAGAAGGACAGATCATTGAATTATTTCTCTAATCTGTCTTTACAGAAAACAAATGATTCCTGTAACTGGTGCATTCCAGTGTCAGTTAGGTACAAGAAACCCTTATGCATCTTGTGAAAGCATTCACAACTACACTGGCAACACATCCCCCCAGCTGATGAACAGGGGTGGCTGGAATTAAATATGAGACCTTCTGTCTTTTGAGGTGCTACTCAAAGTCTAGCAGAAGGATGAAGCTGGACAGGAGGGCAATGACTTGCCTTTACAGTTTACCACTTTGATACCAGGTAGCTTAACATATTTTAAGAAATGCCACCGGTAGTTTTCTAACTAAATGTTTACTTGAATGAACTCTCTTGCAAGAATCTCTCTTGCCTGTCAGGTAGTTTCAAGCTTTTGGGGAGTCTCCTTGTTCAGGAAAACACCATTGTGTACATTTTCTCCTATTGCTTTTGTTCTGCAAGCATCCTTCTTAGTTGGAGGCAGAAATCCTTATTCCAGAGCATTCTCCTCATGGAATATTACATCAAAAAAAGAAAAAAAAAATGCTTTTAATCTCTTACCATATGTGCAGTACAAGGTCATAGCTTTCCCTTCAGCCCTGTTAGCCTCTCTGCAGTCAGAGGGCAACGGGATGCTGTGGTCTCCCTGTTTACTTCTGGATGTCTCTTTTATGGAGAAAAAGGAATGAGGAATAATAACGTAAATATGGTAAGTCTTCCTGAGATATTAAAAAGAAGTATTTTAAAACATGTGAGTTTGGAAAGAGAAACACACAACCTAACAGATCTATGAAAATTTTCATTTCAAGTCCTAAAAAAACCCCAAAACCGAAAACTGAAACAAACCAAGAAGCCCACTACCTCACCCTCCACCAGGAAGATTGCAGGACTTAATTACATGGGCAGGCTGCATGGTAAAGACTTCTGAAGATCTAAGAGAAAACTCTATGTCACCCTGACTGATGACTACCACTGACTGATTGAGTGCAGAAGCACCTCAGATAAATATCTACCTCATGCAGATGGGCAAAGGGGAAATAAATAAAAAAAGCTAAGACATCAGAGCCTCAGATTTTTCACAATTTGGATGTGTGTCAATATTAAAGTGGAAAAAGCAGGAATTTGATAAAAAGATCTGATAGAAAAGTAAAAGAGGCATATGAGTGATAACTAACTTGATAAGGAACTAAAAGGGATAATCTAATTAAAGCTGATCCACATGGGTTTCTGGAAAACAGATCTTGTCAAGCTAACTTGATACCATTTTCTGATGTGATTACAAATGGGACTGCTAAAGGCAACCATCTTGATGGATGCCCGTAAGACAACTGGCTTCGTAACACACCATAGTTTGACCAAAAAGCTAAAAAGCGTAAGAGATGGGATTCATTCATGGTAATTAGAGCTTTGTCATCTTCTCTTAACTTCTCTATGTTCCCATTATAGTTAATAAAAAGAAAAAGGTACTGTTGAAAAGTGATTTATGGCTTTTCAGGTAAGTCCACTACATCTCTCTGCGAAGGTCTCCATCTCCCTCCATTGTCTATTAGGAGCTCAGAAAAGTACCAGCCATTAGAAGCTAATTTCTGGATGGCTAGAATTAGATGTGATGAATCAGAATGGCATCTTAAGCTACTTAAAAACTACGTAGCAGACACATCTAAGCCATCTTGACATGATCGGGGAACAAGGCACTGGTAGTGGAATTGGTTACTGCTTCCTAGACCATCTTTCATTTTCGTTAAAAAAAAAAAAAAAAAAAATACTATTTTCACAATATTGAAGGTGACTAGAAAATGGAAAATAATGAAGATGGTTGGGTTTAGGTTAGTGTGACCAGACATTATGTACTCCAGTATAGTCAACAGGAAGGGCATGGATCAAGGAATGAGTGTAATGAAACAGACTTAAAGAGGAAGTACTCTACACTGAAGAAAGAGATTGTAGAGAGGAAGTTAAGGATTCAGCAACAGAGGCCATGATGAGTAACAAGATTACAATGAATTTCTAGAGTAGTGCAGTGGCAAAAAGGTACTATGTTCACCACACGTAGAAACAGTAACAAACAGGAGAAGGTAGGTTATGTTATTTGGCATCAGTGAAACAACTAGTAGTTTCACTGGGTTCATGGCACTGTTTGGAGAAAGCCTGTAAAAAATTCCACGGCTTGTGAGGAAGCCAGGGGAACAATTACAGTATTAGGAAACATGACTTACTGCAAGAGACTTAAGGCGCTCAATCAGTAAGCTTATCAAACAGAAAGTTAAAGAACTATTTGATCACAGTCTACAAGGGCTTACCATAGGGAACAAAAATTTGATAATAGAGGGCTCTTCAATGTAGCAGGCAAAGGCAGAACAAGATCTAAGGGCTAGAAGTTACAGCAAGACTAATTCGGTCTAAGAATGAGGTGCAGATTTTAAACACTCAGGGAATAACTTGAAATAACTTGCTAAGAACTGTGATTTATCTTCCACCCCCCAAAAAATAAGTTTTAATCAACACCTGGCCTTATTAGAACTTTATACTTCTAGTTCTAAGCTTATTAATGAATTCAGTTTGAGAATCTCAGAACGCTAGTGTGGAGAGAAAGACTAGATGTTGTAAGTTGGGAAGTGTTTTCTGCAGTATTTATACACAGCCAAGAGATTTCATTTCCATTTGATCACCAAGTCACAGACCCTCTACTGTGAAGCTTACCTAACTGAAACACCTTCTTGCTACTCCACACCATGCAAACCTTTTTGATTAATGAGCGCTAACTCAAAGTAGATTGCACTAAAATTAGGAAGCAGGAAGAAATCATAATTTGCAATTATCCTTGGCAGAAATACCTCAATACAATACTTTAAGAGTCATTTTAGGCATACCATTGTTTTCCAAATGTAAAGGTAAAACACAAATCACAGTATGGTAAAAATGTCTCAGTAGGCAATTAAAAATTAATCAGCTAATTAGATCAAATGAACAAGAAAATAAGGCTCAGGAAGACATCCATTCTAATTAACATAATATTAACTTACAAAAGACTTGTTCAGACAAAAAAAGAACATCTTTATTTCAAATATCAAACGAATCAATAAAAGGAAACAAAGTTATTTCTTACCTTGTTATCCCTATGACCAAAGCCAAAAGGAAATGACAGTAACAGTGAGTCAACTGCCTGTGCAACTGTATTAATTTCTTATTATTTCCAATCTTGTTAACTATTTAAATCTACAATTTAAACTAACTTGTATTATATTTATGGGGATTCTATCTATATTGTGCCTACTCTATAATTTCTGTGTCTCTTAAGAATCTTCTAGATACTTAAAAATAAAAATAGTGAGATCAAACGTCTCACCTAAGCTTCTCCTCAGCTAGGTGATTCCTAACTAAAGCACGGGGCTTTTCGGTGGAGACAGAGAATGTGAAAATAAGAAAAAAGTGGAGGGATTCTTAAGTCTGTGTCAGGGATGATAACATATACTTTCTCAAGGAAGGAAATAACATTATAGGACACCTTATTGAATAAACCTGACTGGTTAAGCGGAAAGGCTCAGGCAATCAGACAAGGAATTGGGCATGGTTGAACCTAATTAGATAGATTGCATAGATTAGAAATATCTGTAATTGTAGGACAGTTCCTAAAATATTTTTTCAAATGTCAGATTACTCCAGCGATGACCAACCACCCCAACCTTCTAGTTGGAAGCACAGCGTGTATGCCACAGGCTTTTGAGTGGTCCAAGTGATTCGGCAGATGGGAGATGACCATGAATCCCAGCACTCCACGGCAGCAACTATATGGACAGTTCCCAGCACAATCTATAAGTACTACATTTTGCAGCCCCTCACAGATCTCCTGTGTGTTATCCAGATTCATACTATCCAGTGATGCCTTTGCCAGGCTAACACAGCCTCCCTGCCCATCTCGTGACACAGGCTGGTTTGGGAGGAATCCTTGAACTTCCAAAGAGCTGCATGGGAGTCAGTGTCCCAGGCCAGGCTGGAAACAACAGCATTATTTATTTTCACAGGAAAAAAAAAGGAATCTAGAAAGAGTGTGTAATGGTTTAGAAGCAGGCTTTGCAAACCAATTCCACAATGAATGTATTTCACTTTGATCACCCCTTCTAGCCCATAACAGAATCGAGGCAGTATTTTGTTTTGCAGAAATGAGTACCTTCAAGACCTGCAGTGGATTTATTATTTCTGCTAGGGCTTGCACTTCTTTTCTGATCCACTGCTGTAAAATCCAGAGGGACAG
This sequence comes from Coracopsis vasa, assembly GCA_026283785.1. Taxonomy (NCBI): domain Eukaryota; kingdom Metazoa; phylum Chordata; class Aves; order Psittaciformes; family Psittacidae; genus Coracopsis; species Coracopsis vasa. The sequence continues at coordinate 11,514 of JANHGB010019167.1, forward strand.
AACAGCGCAGAAAATTACTGCAAAGATGTAGTGTGACATAGGAAGAGTCAGACGCATAATGTGTGAACAATACGACAAAAGAAAAAGCCATCTGAAAATAAATGAAAAAAATTAATAATCAAAAGGGTGTCTAATTCTTATCTGGGCACTTGTTTGCTCACTCTATGAATGAGGACTATCAGGCCAGAGCATATCAAACTGGAAATTACCCTGGGCCTGGAACTCAGTCCTGCTTGAGGAAGGTGCCAAAACCAACAGTTCTAGGAGAAGAAATCGTGCCACCAGAAAACAAATAAGGCATCAGAAACACAATTTTTCTCTTGCTTCATTTCTGCAACTAATTAGGGCTCCATGACATGGGGGCACACCTTCATATCCCCTCCAAGCTTGGTGTCGTCACTGAAACAATCACTAATGGCAGTTAGGTTCTATAATGTGGGCATCAGGTACTGGTCAGAGATGTCAAATTACTGTGCAGAGATGACACTCTTAGGAGAGAGTAACTTCCAATCACCCCAACATTAAAAACAGCAACGGTATATGCCTTACAACAAGAGTCACACACGCACATGGAACAGACAGGCTTCATTGTTATGCATTTCCATATAAACTGCAGCTTATAGTTAATGGGATACAGGCTCAAAGTATAATGTATAGAATTTACAAAACAAAAGTCTCAAAAAAAGGCACTTTGGTAGTAGAAATTGTTTTTTCAACTGCGAGCTACGAACACTTGACATGAAAACAGTCTATCCAGAAATCACTGGGTATGTTGGAGACAGAGAATGACTGCACTTGGAGAATTTCATACTAGTTTGATCACTGATTCTTCAGTAAGCTATTTAGGACTGCAGGCTAAATATTCTCTCAGAACAGATGTATCAATCAAAAGTTAAGCCTACTTTAAACAAATAAGCAGTGCCTATTTTCTTCTCCAGAATGCTTGATCAAAAAGCTGTTTTCTCTGGCCATCCACTGCTTTGTGTTTGGTACCTCACAAAATACTTCACTGATTTACACTGTAGCATGTGAGAGTTTTAGCAAGTCAAGGTCTCAAATACAGGTCAGTTTTTGTCACTGATGAAAGAAATCATCTACAGGATATATTGTAGATTAATATTTGTCAGGCTTACCAAACAAGCTGGAAACCTATTCTTTCCTGTTCTTTAAAGAACCCTCTGACTTGTTCTCCTATAAGGGATAAAAAAAATTCCAGGAACTCAGAGAGCAGAACAGAAAACCTATTTCTCATTCCTTGATAGCCTCGAGCTGTAATACAGCAGGATCAACAGATTAAACAAAAAAAAAAAAAAAAAAGGAAAAGAAAAGAAAACCTTGCTGCTGTAATTTCTATGAACAAGTTTTGATCCTGCCCTTATTTAAATCTCCTTTCCATGTATAAACAATAAGGTAGAAGAGAGTGCACCTCAGCTGGGAAGATCACCCAAGATGTACATACAATAGTACGGACATGACTGAAAAATGGTTAAAAGCTCTGAAGGCTCCTTGGCAACAAGGCCAAATGTAGCCTTAAGTGGGGGATGACTGCTTCAAGACTCCTCCTGGTCACTCCTTGGTGCAAGCCTACCCAGTGCAAGCCAGCACAATGCAGAAATGCCCAGATTACTGTACCTGTTCCAGAAGAAGCTGTTGAGCTGCCTCCAGGCAGCAGTGCCCGGAAGCTAACTGGCCCAGCTAAGACTTAAGGCATAAGTTCTACAAGCAGTGGTCTCCACAGCCTTGAACAACTATTACTCATCTCCTCAATACAGTTCACCCTGAGCACTGGAGAACAGCTGTGGAATTAAGCCTACATTATAATAAATACCTAATAGAAAGCCCTCTCATTGGCGATCTCCAGCCTTCTGTAAGGGGCCTGAACCTCTAGGGCTCCCTACAGACCTCTGTGACTTGTAGCCTGTTCATTGCCTGACCTAATTCTTCTAAATGGCTCACCCATTTTGGCTGACAATTTCCTCTAAATACCCAGACACCAAGCAATGGAAAATTTCCTTTAAATACCAGTTAATGAGCAATGGAAAATGTCATCACGATGAAGTTATGCAGGTACTTAAGTGCTCTGCTGGATCAGGCCTTTGTGAGCTACACTATAGTCTCACATTTGATTAGATATTCTGAGTGTGATAAAATAAGATCAACCTCTATGATGAGAAAAAAAAAAAAAAAGAGATATATGTAAAATATTTTTAAAGCTTCTATGTTTCTCAGATGGCATGGTGGAGAGAAAGAGGGAAAGAGAATGCTAAAGCATAAACTAGGCTATGCTTGTGTAAATTACTCTGACATTTAATAACTCTCTACTAAAAATTCTCAAGCAAGGCTACTTCAGATACTTTTAAGGTCACGTATCATTTACTGTCTAGGTCAATTTATGCATCAGCAAAAATTGCTGCAAGCCCTTCTGGACAGCACTTTAAAAATAAGGTAGATGTAACTGTTTTGGCCATATTTTCCTCACCAGTTTGTGCTCTGTGAACATTTCACCTTGGAAAATTAAAGTAACATTCTGTAATAAGTGAAGTCAGTATGATATTTCAAGGCAAGCGAAGGACAAGCTTTATAACTGTGCTATCAAAAAGCTATTAATAAAAGCAAAAATACACACATGATGCCTATGTTCCCCTATGGATGGAAAAAAATATTGTCCATTAAGTTAACATTTCAGATACTCTCTCATTCCTTCCTAAGGTCCCAAAGAAGGCAACAAACCACTTATCCCTTGTTGTTAACTTGTATAAACTATCTGCTATCATGTAGTGCTTCATTTTAGTAAACACTCCAAGGCTTCTTAAGAAAATATATGGATGAGTAGGATTTCTGAGAGGAAAAAAGGTAAAAAATTGTGGCTAGAATATTCTACTTTCATAGCTGAGTTTTATACCGGTGTCTTAGTTTATTTTTGTTTGGGTCCACAGGGTTGTATTTATAAATGCATCTTACATTAAGCATTTAAATTTATTTCTGTTTATATAGTTCCCCTCACTGTGGTATCCAACGGCTTCATGGTTATCCCCAGGACAATCCATGCTGCAGTAAGTACTATTACCTCCTTTCGACAGATGTGAAGCCAGGCATACCAGGGTATGCCTACATGGTATGAGGCAGTCCTGCAGAGAAACATCCAAGCCAGCTCTGAATAGTAAACCCAGCTAGAAGGTATCGTCACCTAAGTTACCCCTCCTGTACCTCTGTACACCTCTGAGCATTGCTGAGCCACACTCTGCAGAAGCACACGACAAGGCCGAGGGAAGTCTACACTCTGCAAGGAAGCACAGCCACATACTCTTGTTCTTGGGACCCCTGAAATTTCCTGAGGACTTTTACAGAACCGTAGACTGAATACAGCAGTTCACAACCTTAGATATATTTTGCTTTTGTTAACATTTGCTTTTGTGTTTTGCTATTTGTACACAACCAAAGAAGTAGACAGGTCCTCACACGTTTAGAAAACTTTTCTTGATACCTGTCTTGCCAGAAGTCTAACTGTGCAAGCAAAGAGACTGTGACCTGTTTATCATATTGCCTTAGGTATGTACTACAGGTGGCTACTTAGCTCCATACACTCTTTACTTAACTTTTCTTCCCTAGGAGAAAACATGTTTATGTTTAAAGCATCATATAATTATACTGAGTTGCAGAGTTTATACCCACACCATTTTAAAAACCAAATTATCCAAGGAACATATGGCTTGCAGGATTTGTCTTTTCACCTGGTCTCAGGTGATCAAAATGCATACATACATTTCCACTGGAAACAAATTATGAGTGTATGTGTATGCTTTCTTTATTTCTCTTTCAGTCCTTAAAAAGAAATCAATTTGAAATGAAAATGCAGCTTGGGAACAAAAAAGCCCAAGATACCTCACTTTAAAAATATCAGGAAGCATTTAAAAACATTCTGGAAAAAGGCAGTATTTGTCAAAATAATTTCATTATTTATAATAACCTCTATCGTCTCACAAATCTTGTTATTTTCATTGAAATCACTATTATTGATTTACATTTTTTCCAGACCCAACAAGCATGACAGATGAACTGTAACATAAAGTCACTTCTCCTTGTTAGTTACATTGATGCAATGTTAGATACTTTGAAAATAAGTAATTCTCACTAATGATACATACTCTTTCCAAGATAAAACCACTCTAAAACAAAGAAGCCTTTTCTCACTCTTATTTTCAGTGCTCTCATTATACCTACAGGAAATTCTCAGATCTTCCACATTTCTTTAATTTCATTTTAGATCCTCATCTCATAAAACACAGTGTAAAGTTCTCGGGCAGTTTACAGTACTATTAAAAACTGAACTAACTTTATTATTCATTCAAGCTCCTCCATTATTTATCCCTCTTGATTTGAAAGTAGGACTCACAACTGCAGCACCAGGAGTTTGCTGCAAGTCCCTGGAACACAGCCTCACCACAATTAGCCATTGATCCAGCTGCTCGTACCATGACAAGGGAACACAAACTCCCTCCTCCCTGAGGCTACAGCTCCACAGAGAAACCCTTCAACATCAGACTTCTACCACTACATTTCTTAATAAACAGCATCAGCTCAGAGCTAAGTTCTTAAGCTGCAATGAGATACACACACTTTTATTCATCAAGAAAGCGGTGTTGGTTTGGTTTTCTTTTTTCCATTATGAATCTGTTCAGCTTTTCTGTATGAACAGGTTATTTTCTTTTGTGAACTTTTGGTGATGAAATCTTGCATAGGCTTAAATTGATGTAACAAAATCTCTCACCCAGAGCTAGATACACATAAAACATGCTTTCTCCCTCAAAAAAAAAAAAAAAAACACACAAAAAACACAAAAAACCCACACTTTAAACTGTATGTGTAAAACCTCTCCAATGTGTGAAAGACCTGTGGCAAATACATTTTATGAATGAGATTAGTGAACAGTGAGCTCAGAGAAAGGAACAAATCAAAGACAGAACTGCAAAATTCATAGCACTCAGTAAATACAACAAAGGTCATTTAATTTTAATTATCAATGACCATGATTTCAGACTAGTCTTGTTAACATAATGGAATACGAAAGCAGACCACTTTACAGTACCCAGCTGCTAAGAGGTCACTAGGAAGTGGTAAGAGACATCAAGATTTTAGCAGCGCTTTCTAGAAAGTGTGTTGATTTCAATGCTTTGTTATCCCTCAAATTGTGTTAGCCCTCAAATTTTATCTACCACCACTGCAAAAAGACAGTTTCTTCTCAGCATCCATTTTAACTGGAAACAATGAGCAAGTTATCTACATAGTGTCTATGGTGTAAAGAGTCCAGTTAAGCCATTTCTGTAGCTGTGTGATGCATTACCGCTTTTAATTACTATACTGCAAATCAGCATTCAAAAATGTCATGCATATCTCCACCACACTTTGCACTATGCACAGATCTACCCATGTTCATATGCTTACAAGGCAGTAGCTGTGTTCAGACATCTATGATGGATTTTGGAACCTGCCTCTTGATCCATTTTTTCAGTCTTTTTTTCGATTTATATTTGATAGGTACGACATAAACAAGTTGATTATTCAAATGTCACAACTTTGATTAACTGTGATACTCTGTGTATGTAACAGTTTCTCTGTTTAATACATAGTACTTAACTTTTTTTCCTTGTTAAAAAGTCTTCTATTGACTTCAATTACACTCATGAGAATGAAGAAGTGAAAAAACATGTTTGCCTGAGGCCTTGGGTTGAAAGAAAAGGTTTCATGGCGCAGGGAATCGCTCTTTGGTGACTTTAAAACTTCTCATACTCCCAAACCCAGAGTGAAATCCACTGCTCACATCTTATAAATGAAGTGTGATCCCAAAGTACTCCAACTAAATGAAAACCAGGCAGGCAACCAATATACAAGTAGTTCACTTGACCTCTGTAAGTAGGTCACTCCTTGACCTTATATGCTTGGTAGATATGCTTATACATTTACATTTAGTGGCTCAGGGAGGAAATATCCACCTTATGATGTAATACATACATGTGCTTGCATTTATATTGTTTTAAATAATGATGTAATATCACAGTCCCTCAGGAACCTCACGTTAATTTCTTACCTACCAACTCTGGCTTCTGTAAGTCTCTCTTTGCCAGCCCCAACTCCCATAACAGGCTGAAATGGTTTATGCCTGTCTGGGTTTATTTTCTCTTTCAGGACACTCACCACACACCTCTCCTCCGGGCCCCGAGGACCTCAGCAGAGACCCAGACTGCCACAGAGCTGGAAGGATGGCGGTGGCCAGTCCGGGGTAGGAGCTACCAATGAATCGAGAGTGTGAGACCGCCTCAGAAACAAGGTACACTACAGGCACACGAGGCACCTCAGGGACACGAAGCCACCTCAGGGTAGGCCGCTGGCCAGGGCCCATCGGAAAGCACATCCAGCCCCTCAGGCGGCGGCGCACTTTGAGCTGTTTTCACTGCACTAACGTACGCCGGGTTCTGAACGCTTAACACCGAGATCAGCCCCCGGAGCAAGAGCCGCCCTCACAGAACCGGGGCGGGTGAGTCAGTGACGGCGGGAGGGAGCCAAGTTACCTCATGGCAAGACGAGGGCGGGGCCAAGCGCGTGCGGCGCAAGCGGCGCAAGCGGCGCGAGCTCCTAGCTAGGAGCAGTTCCCTGCCGCGTCCGTCAACCCGCCCCCGCCGCCCGAGAGCCAATGGCGGCTCGAAGCGGCGCGGCAGCAGCCAATCGGCGGTGGCGCGGCGGGCTCCCCGGCAAAATGGCGGCGTCGGTGGGGT
>JANHGB010019168.1:0-58581 GCA_026283785.1 Coracopsis vasa
GCAGGTGGGATCTCATGAGAGCAGAGTAGAGGCGGAGAATCACCTCCCTTGACCTGCTGGACACGCCTCTTTTGATGCAGTCCAGCATACTGTTGGTTTTCTGGGCTGCTAGCGCACACTGCCGGCTCACGTTGAGCTTCTTCTTAATCAGCATCCCCAAGTCCTGCTCCTCAGGGCTGCTCTCAATCCCTTCTCTGCCAAGCATGTGTTTGTGTGTGGGATTGCCCCAACTTAGGTGCAGGACCTTGCACTTGGATTTACTGAACTTCATGAGGTTTGCATGAGCCCATTTTTCAAGGCTGTCCAGGTCCCTCTGAATGACATCCCTTCCCTTAAGTCTGTCAACTGCACCACACAGCTTGGTGGTGTTGGCCAACTTGCTGAGGGTGCACTCAGTCCCACTACCCATGTCACTGGTAAAGATGTTGCACAGTGCCAGTCCCAATACTCTGCACTTTCCCCCAGTTCTGTGATGTAGAAAATGAGGTCATGGCTCAGCACTATATGAGCTTTGACAGCAACGGAGGCCTAATAAGCTATCACTTTCCCGGGTTAGCCATTCATTCTCATCCCACCCAAATACATCCCTGCCCCTGGCATGCAAACAAAATTATTGGCATTCAAACAAAATTATTGGCAGAGCTGTGCTGTCAGCTGCATCAGGAAATAGAACTAGGTTTGCAAAGGAAAATGCTGTTCTTAAGTAGTGTGATGTTGTGATGGGAATTAGTGTCAGGAAAGAGAGGACTAGAGACCCTCAGCTCAGGGAACTGGGGTCTGCTATTGAATCACAGACTTAGTTTTAGTAAGAGGAGAAAATTTTGTATTTTTTGTACTTTGTAAATTATTTAAACATTATTTCAAAACGGTGCAAACGCATTCTGTTATTCTACATTTTTGCAAATATGTGACTGCTGAGTTTTAGTAAGCCTTTAAACTTATGAAATTTTTACCAGTTCAGCTCTTATATTCATCACTAAGGAGAATTTGTTGCTTCTAAGTGGCTTCTTTAATTATGACTTTTAGAACACTAGTGAAAAATTGACAGTATTTGAACAGTGCTATCCAGGTCATTAATACTTAAACTGAGATTAATTATAGGCTCAGAAAGCAATTGTACTCAAGATGGACTAGAAGACTGAGTAGAAGTTCTGCATTTTTGCACAAGGTTACATTTGTGTAACAAATTGCACATCAGTTCTTATGTAGGACAGGATTTGCAAGAATGTGTTACTTCTAGCCAGCCTAATCACAAATCTGTCACACTTACCTATCCTCTAAAATTCATCATGTGCACATAATAGGTATTTTTAATTAATTAGTTCTTGTTAAGGCTGTCATCAGTTGCGTGCTTAGAAGTGGTTTTCAAGTTGGAACTGCACACAGCTGTAAAAGGTGCAAGAGCAGTTGCATCATTCTTAAGGAAACCAGAACACTTGAAATAAAACACCACTCTTACTACTTTTTTGATAGGAATATGGTGCTTCATCTATGTTAGGTAATTTATAATAACTTTGTACCAAGGAAAGGTAAATGTGAATATCATGTTATACTTGATTTTAAGGCTAGTTGACCAACAGGAAGGACTTCATACTTTTTTCTTCTATTTATTCTTTTAATTAAGCATTTAATGAATGGCACTGGCTTTGGTTTCTCTAAATCTCTTTGCAAAAGAAAAGTGTATTCTTTATTACTTTGCCATACCCATTTTCTGTCTTGTATAAAACTGCTATTTTTATGGGAGCAGGATACAGATAATCAATGGAAAGTAGAGCAGTTTACCTCGAGACTGGCAGCTTAGCAACTGAAAACTATCAGTGTGTAAGACTGGCTTGTGTCTTCTGTACAAAGGTGATATAATGTCATTATCATAAGATTGTAGAATGGTTTGGGTTGGAAGGGACATTAAGGTCATCCAGTTCCAACCCCTTGCCACAGGCAGGGACACCTCGCACTAGACCAGGTTGCTCCAAGCCCTGTCCAACCTGGGCTTGAACACTGCCAGGGATGGAGCTTTACACAAGCCACCAAAATTTTCAGGAAAATGTTAGCAATCCAAGTATGGCATATAAAACTTAAGCTCCAGGCAAATACTACTGAACTCTGTGGAAAATCTGCTGTTGACTTTGATAGTGGGTTTGGAAGAGACCTACTCCTGAATAATCTAGGTCAGAGCTAGCTCACTGCATAGTCCAGCAGAATTGAAAAGTGTGCACTGTTTTTGTTGCACTGTTTTGTGAAAGTTCTCTGAGCTGTCAGCAAGACATCCCTCCTAATAACTAAATCCATATAAAGCATTTAAAAAACACATTACAATGACAGTCTACAGCACTGTAACCTATTTCCACTCAGAGTAATTGGATAATAGTGTGAAAGCTATGAGGGTATACTCCAGAAATTATTCATTAGAAGTATCTCTTTCTGGTCTTATCTAACCTTCCTCATGAGTATGAAAAGACACTTCTCCACAAAGTACAGACATGCTTGTTAAGGGGTGCTATAACACACCCATACACATGATCGGGGGGAGACACAGGCACTCACTCACCCTCCAGCAGTCAGCACCAGACAGGTGGGCTGTGACCTGTGGTTGCGATCCAGCTGCTGGCACTGAGCCCCTCACTCACACTAGACACACACACGCTCACACACACACCATAGCTGATTTTCAGGGAAAACACCATTCCCAGCCCAGTGGCTGGGGTTGAGACCCCCATTCATTCCAGTGAGTGGCACAGAGACCACAGTGGGTCCAGTAGCTGACACCATAGGCCAGGGTACCCAAAGCCCTGATCTGACTCCAGCTACTGGCCCTTTGGCAAATGTAAGCATATCTGAGTCCAGCATTGTACATGTTCACATACACCATACACACAGTTTATATAAGAAACTAAATATGAAAGTAATAAACATTTGAAAGTTCTGTCATAATTTTTAATATCTCCCTATTTAATTTTTCATTCTAATTCTCAAGTCCTCTTTAACATTCTTATTTTTCTCTTTTCTTTGCTGAGCTCTTCTTTTTCATTCTAGCTCATTTTGTATCACTTTTTTTTTAATTCTCTGCACCATATAATACATTCTGATTCAAGTATTACTTTCTTTTCAACTCCTTTGACATACAGACCTCTTCCCTCTAATCTGTGTCCTTCCTACCTCACCACAAGACAATTAACTTTCTATTGATGTAATTATTCTGTGATCATCTGTATATGTTACAGTTAGTTAAAAACTTCTATGCTCTTCTCATAAACAATAGAAGACAATAAAATGAAGGAAAATACGTAGTTCAGAGTACCAATTAAACAAATCTGATTCATTGTGCATTCTCTTGTATGCTCACATGGTCCACTCCAAATGAGATCTTTCTAAAGAAAGCAGGTAATCTGATATAAATACATTTCCTATGATAGCGGAACAGCTTAGTTTTACACATATACTGGGAGTGTGTGTGCAAGTGTATTAAGTGGTATTAAATGAACAAAGTGGTATTGAAAGAATAGTATGTTTACCATCTTTGCACTGAAGGAACTCTGCAATTTTCAGTGTTTAAGCTCCTGGAGATGTTTATAGCAGTTTTAGATAATGTTTGCATTAAACATTTGCATAGAAAGTGCTCATAACATAAGCAGTTTTTCAGGTTGAAACATCATGGGAAGGTGTAGTCTGAATGATAAAGGTGTATTTGGAAAATTTAATGAAGACTGTAATGATGATAGTGTGGCCATTTTTCTGTTTTGTATTTTTTATACTTTGACACTTCTCTGTTTCTTCTCTCCTGTGATATTAGCTTTTTCTATTCTTATTTCATTCTTTTCCATTTGCCAATCCCACAAATGCCCAAATGTAGGTACTGGTTTTGACAAGATCACTTGTTCCTTGTTCTTCATTTTTAATCCATATTCAAGTACTAATGGTCTCCAGACTTCTCAACTGACTCTGACCTCCAATTTATTGGAAGAGAAGCGTGGCTACCAACAGCTAATCTGTGTCTGCCATTGGGAGGCTGATTTAAAACAGTATGTATAAGGGAATTTAAAGTGAAGGAGAGCAATCTGACTCTGGAATCAGTGTTTAAAAGTAGTCCTTACTAAAGTATGACTGCTATCTACTTTTTCAACTCAGTATTTTCATGGCTTCTCCTTGTAGCAGGTCTGATGTGGTTTATAGGTCTTAAGTGTGTTATGAAGCTGATAGGTATATTAGGTGATGAGAAACAGAAAGTTAGGGGCAGTGGAGGAAGAATCACTAAAAATACATATGTGCAGGCAAATGTGAATGGTGAGAGTGTTTTCATAGCTTGGCAAAAAATACTGATGTTCTATTGAATAGCCTACTGACAACTCACACAGTCTCTTGGCAGGTGTTTCCGAAGAACTGAGGCTGGGATTTATAAATATTTATGTTGTACATCATTTTATTTAATTCCCAGACTTGCTACACAGAAGGAACACACACTCTGATTTGGCTCTCTTCCAGAAGTGCTGAACTGTGAATATGAAATCTGCACTTCATTTTGTGTCCCTTGCCTCTCCATCTGTGCTGAACCATCAACAGTTTAGTGGGGCTGCCAGCACTTAAGGCCCTGGTAGAAATTCCATTGTAGAACTGAAATTGAGCATAAACCATTATGCTGAGAAAAACATTCATGCATTTATCCTTTTGGTTTTCAGAATCTTTGTAATTTCCTACCAAAACTTTTGATTTAGGAAAGTGCCTTGTGCAGCTTGGCTTTCAGGTCTTCTACTAACCCTCTTCCAAAAATGTCACATTCAGAACTAATATAAGATAGGCATTTTTCCCATTATTATGGAAAGATATATAGTTCTGTAGGTGTACAAAATACAGATTCCAGAACAACTGGGAGTTTAGCTGTACTGTATAGACATTGGATGTGGCCAATGGATTGTGGATACTTCTGCGTAAAACATTGAGACAAACAGTGGAAGCTCATCTGCTGCCTTTGCCAAATAAGGGACAGAGACTTCGAGAAAGAAGAAAAGTAAACAAAAGTAAAAAAAAACATGGAGAGAAAAAGAGTGGGGAGAAAAGAGGTCGCTTTACAGGTGCCTTTTCTCTTCCACTGGCAGTGAAGGAAGAATTTATTGGGATAACTGTTTCTAGTTTCTGAACTTACCATTAAATAGGATGATTACCTGCCCCAAATGCTTGGTTTAGTACTCAGATAGCTGCCTACTATGCTGACACTTACCACGCAATTCCTGTTACAAAGAGGCAGCAATGGGTCAGGAGACAAGGCAGGAGAGTGCTTCTTTGAATAGAGGGCATTTGATGCAGGCAGGAAAGGTGGGCAGGACTTTGAGGCCAAGGGCAGCCACAGCATAGTCCATCCTGTGCACTTAGTGGGGATGTAAGACAGATCCGTCTGCCACACCAGCAAGAAGTGGCCTACCTCCCCTCACTTTCATGCTGACTACAGGGCATTTGCAAAGAAAACTATCACGTTTAGAAAGAGAAATACTTTGCCTCTGAAAATCCTGCAAAAATCTCTTGGCCAGATAGACATTCCTGAGGTAGTCTTATCTGTCTATAATAACAGAGCAAAATGTCATATATTTTGTAAATTATTTTGTAAATTTATAAATATATATTGTAAATTAGGGATCGTATGTCTGAAGAAAAGTAGATATGTAAGAGTTAAGATAGCATAGGAATAGATGTATATGATTAGGAGTATATGGCCATTTATAAATCATTTATTATTTATAAATTATATTTTTCTATATTCTAGCACATCCTTTTTCCTAGTGTTTTAAAGTCTTTTATGACTGTATTAATTTTTAACTAATGAGGAAACATTTTTGTGCTTCTTTGTGTATTTTGTTGTAACCAGCAGTATTATCATAGAATCAGAGAATGGCTAGGGTTGGAAAGGACCTTAAGATCACCTAGTTCCAACCCCCCTGCCATGAGCAGCAACACCTCACACTAGACCATGTCACCCAAGGCCCTGTCCAACCTGGCCTTGAGCACTGCATTTACCGCTTCTTTGGGCAGCCTGCTCCAGTGCCTCACCACCCTCACAGTAAATAACTTTTTCCTTATTTCTAACCTGAACTTTCACTGTTTAAACCCCATTACCCCTTATCCTATCACTTCAGTCCTTGATGAAGAGTCCCTCTCCAGCATCCTTGTAGGCCCCCTTGAGATACTAGAAGGCTGCTATGAGGTCTCCATGCAGCTTCTCTTCTCCAGGCTCAACAGCCCCAACTTTCTCAGCCTGTCTTCTTACAGGAGGTGCTCCAGTCCCTTTATCATACTTGTGGCCCTCCTCTGGACTTGTTCCAACAGCTCCATGTCCTTCTTATGTTGAGGACACCAGAACTGCACACAATACTCCAAGCTAGGTCTCATGAGGTGCAGGATCACCTCCTTAAGCCTGCTGGTTATGCTTCTTTTGATGCAGCCCAAGTGAGTTGCACTTGCTGCTCTTCTGCCCTCATCCTGCAAATGTGGCTGCCAATTCATTTGCATTTAATTTTCCATTCGTGTCCTGTGAACTATAGGTTTTAATCTGGTTGACAATGTGCACAGAGGCAGCTACATGGAGGCCTGCTGAACACAGGATGAGTGTCTACATGCTGCACACTAATCATTATAGTTTCCAGAATGAGCCTGTGCATAAGCAGCCCAGTTTTCCAGTCTAGTGCTTCCCTTCATTCAAATCTTTCTTAATGCTTTTTATGATATCAATAATGAGATCATAATTAAAACCTGAGCAAATCAACAGTGCCTTTAGATTTTCATGTGTAATCTCTTAACCCTTAAATAAAATTAGACATTGGTCTTTTTTTTCAAATCCTCTGTTTAACATGTCTATGCTGGTTCGTAATTTACCCAAAGATTAGCTTTGGTAAACCAATCCACGAGTGTTTCACAGCAGTCAGCTGATTTCCTTTTCAATTTCTCTTTTGCATTATTTTTTGCTTGCTGAGAGAGCCTAATTAAATCTAATTGATAGCTGGTATACATGTATTGGAATATTGACATTTTATCATCAATTATATGTATTCCTTATCATATTATGGTGTTGGCTGGCTTTATATCACTTTACCTTATAGGAGTAGGAAATGCTTCCTCTGTTTTTCAATGTATTTGTTTTCAATTAAGATGTTGAGGTATTTTATTTGGAAAACAGAAGTTTTACATGTTAGAAGATAAGTATACTGGGCATAACTGAAAGGCATAATCATCTTAAACATTCTTTTATTCTCCTCCACCTGTACTCTCTCTCTTTCCAAAATACATTCCTCAGTCTGATAAGTTAAGCTCCTATATGCAAATCTGCTTTCAAGCTAGAATTTATTTCTTTTTTTCCAAACCATTTTGCAACAAGAAACTTCTAATGGTTTCAACTGTAATATCTTGCTAAATTGTAATGCGCTCTTGTTTCATTTGGAGATAGAGCTGCAGAAAAGACTGTCCCCTCACTTCTCATCCTGAGTATCTTATACCAGTAGGTATCCTTAGACCAGAAGAGTGACTATGTGGCAAGCTGCATCATTAAAGGCATAGGGTCTGTTGTGGGAAACTTAGTCCAAAGCAAGGGTTGTGATACAACCAAGCAAGAATGATATATAATTATGCAACACTGAAGTTGTTTTTTATTAATAGATTTGACTATTGGGCTGTGATTTGAGGCAGCGGAGGTGCCAGCACATTTTTTTCTTTACTGTTTCTGAGGGCAATGACTTCTTCCAGAGGTGTACAGAGAAGAAAAGAGAGTTTAAGCTTTAAATCTTCTGTCCACCTTCAGTAAGCTCTACCAGAGGATGTCTGGTTTTGCTACTTTTATATATCACTTGAATTCTGCCCTTGTTGATGACCACTTGTGTTGGTGTATGCTGGTATCTGCCCTACAAATATACTATAAACAAGAGACAGATTGCTTTGGCTTCCAGAGGGACTGGTAAGCCTAAATTTCCCCCCTGGAATCATAACATTTGTGGATAAATTTAGGGATTTCAGGATGAATATGGAAAAAACCTTTAGGGTTCCTCTCCCATGTACAGATATTTAGGGTCCAGTGGCAGTGAATGCTGTATTCTACTCAGCTGCTGCTGAGACCATAAAAGGAGCAAAGTATGTTACATTTTGCCCCAGAAGTGGACACAGTATATTTTTTTTCCCAAATAGAGTAACTGATACCTAATGCAGATAAACTGTGGAAATGTACAGTTTGTTAACATAACCTCGAAAGAGTTACGTTACTGAATTACAAGATACGTTTTCATATGTGTGTTTATGATTTTACTTCATAACCTGCAGCACTATGACACTGAATTATGATTATTTGGTTTTGGTTTAGACTTAGAGGTGGCTCTATGCAGACTGCAGTGATGATAGCAATTAAACTGTACATTAAAAATACCATAAGAACTTCATAGTTCTTATATAATAAAGTAGCCTGCTTCATAATGTATTATTATTCTCATGATGATTTAACAACTTCTATCACAGATGCACTAGATGAAGTAGTAGCGGCAGCGGCAGAGATAGCAGCATAAACATCATGCTCCACTGCCTGCCCTGTGCTAAAGAAATTAGAGTGTGGGAGGAAGAAACATAACATTGCGAAAGCTGAGACTGACAGGCATCGAAGTGATGAAGTCTCATGAAATCAACAGTATGTCGGGTACATACTCACCAATTATGATGACAGAGTTTCATTAAAAGGTGGACCCGCTATCATTACATGCAAACAGAGCTGTTTGTTACGAAAATTTCCAAAAGATCAAAAGCAGGATGTATAGTTTTAAATAGATAATAAATGTTGGTTGAATCCAGCAGCTCTTCTAACAGTCTTATACTGTCTCCTACCACTATAAGGTTTGTACTATGAACTATTTTTTCCATTCTGGTTTGGATTGTTATTCACATCTGGCTTCAAAATATTTTGTAGCCCCTTCTTGTTGGGGATGGCACACTGTCTTGGTCCCATACGCTGTATGAGAATGTGGCTGATATCACCATGTTTGTAGCAACACACATGTAATATATGTGTTACTGCCAACTGCAGAGCAAATCGTCAGGATGATCTGCCGGATAGGGGTTGGTTGGTTTGTTTGTTTTTCTAAGCAGAATACAGGATCTATAAAAATTATTTTGTGTATGAGTTATGAGCTTCATTGTGAGGTGTGACAGAATGCATGTTGCATTTGCTTGTCCTTAAGCTGATACACTGTGCTCTTTCAGATAGGCTGGGCGAAGCGAGGAAAGATTGCTTCTTCATGGTGCCCTCACCAGGTGTACAGAGGGTGGAAAGATCTGCAAAGCTGCTAGGTGTGCAATTCCCAGAAAAAAAAATAAATGGTAGCATAAGCAATTCAAGGAAAACTGGGTTTGGTTTTGTTCTTTTCTCCTCTCACTTGTTAAAAGGCTTTAAGCCTTTAAGAAGTATGTATAAGGAAATTATCTAGGCAGATCCACCCCAAAGCTGTAGTTTATTTGGAGGGCTCATCATAGATGTGGCTGGAAGACAATTCCCAGCTTACTGAATTTGTATTATCAAAAGCAACCACACATAATCCTGTTTAGAAACTTACTTCTGAATTCATAATTGGTAAAATCAAGCTATTTTTGTACCAACATTGTAATTTCTGTTTGCATTGCTTTTTCTTCTTCTGAGCTTTCAATTTATTTTTTTTTTAAAAAAGGAATAAAAAAATCTAGAAGCATTTTCTTTAGTTTGAAATTGTCTTTCATAAGCATGAGAAGCCATAATTAACACAGTATTCAAATCAGGTCAGGTCTTACCTTTGCCTTGTAGAGCAGTACAGTATTTCCTTCTGGGTATGCCTTACTTATCATGTTCTGCAACTTTTTCTTTAATGATTGTATTACTTTGCTGAAAGGGACTGTGGTCAATTAGCACAGCAATTTTTTCCTCTCCTTTTGCTTCCACTCAGATGCTAAGAAGAAATTCTTGTTAATATTATGTCCAAGATGCATTCTTTACCATTACATTTCATGCTGCTTCTACCACTTAGGACTTGAGCATCCCTTCATTTCTCCAGTATATCCTGATCTTCCCTCTTCTAACATATTATTTATTAAAGATACACTCATAAAATTAGATGAGATACACTTATTAAATGAAACGCATCTCAAGAATGATTCCTAACAATAAAAACTTGTCACTTTTCTCTAGCTCAACAATTCAATTTTCAGTGTGTCTTCACCTCCCATTTACTCAAGTCTGTAGCCACCTTTGTATTCTTGTATTAGTCCACTTCTCGTCTGGCTTTTTGTTGATCATTGCTACACAAGTTTCATAATACTCCTCAAATGAGTGAGAAGTTGTACTGATGCCTTAGCAAAATATTTATTGCTCAGAATTCATCTTTTCATGCAGCTGCAGATTCTATTCCTATCAAAGTATTTATGGCACACCCATCACCAAAGTCCAAGAAACCCACGGCAAGCAGAAAAAAAATACTTATTTACACAAGGCCCATTCAGAAGACTACTGTATTTAAACACTGAACGTTTTTCTTTCACATATATAATTTTGCAAAGGACTTAAGAATTCTTCATACTTAAATGCCCAAGGAAAGTAAGGGATTATTTATATTAATTCTTGTGTAAAACAGTAGCAAAATTGCATTAAATCCTGGAATACCTAAGTAACTTTGTTTAATGCATGTTTATACCAAGCCACACACATGAGGTCATACCCATTTTGTGATCACAGTTAAAAGAATTTAATTCAAAGAACAATTTAATAATAATGTGAATGGAAAATGAAGAGAGTTTAAATTTTTAGGTCTAGCTTGTATTTTTAAGCTCCATGACAAAACTGGTTAGGACCATTTTACAGCACAGAGAATAATGCTGCTACTATTTTATGTACAGTCCCAACTGAGAAGCAGCTTTTTCCCCCTTTACTTGGTGACATTTCTTTTTGGTTATTAAAAATAGAAAAGGACAGCTGCATACTTAGATGTGCATTAACTTCATAAATTGTTAATCCTGAAAAGACATGCTGCTCTCAGAGGGGGGTAGTTTCATGCTGCGGACTGTCATTCAGTGACTATCACTGTTTCTTACGTCTGAAATCATGGACATCAGGTAATATTTGCTTCTCTATAAACTGAGCCCATTCTCAGGGTGCCCCTTGATGCAAGCAAGAGTTTAATTTATTTCTGAAAAAAAGCTCAAATGAAAGCAATAGACTTAACTGAAATGGTTGTCTAGCTTGTGTCCCTGAGCAGAGAAGTGTGGAAAGCAGGTTTGCAGCACATCTTGAAGGTGAGCACCAATGCTTCTCCTTAGAGAGTGTTAGCTCCCAGCTGTTCCCTGAGAGGGTTCTCACCTCGGGTGACCCTCTCCTGACACCTAGGCTGGGCAAGCATTGAGGCATCCAGCCATGTATCCAACACACCAGGCAGGATGCCTGGCTGCGCTGCCCTCACAGTCAGCAGTGGACCTCTTTGCAAGAAGCAAGCACCTATTTGCCTACGTGGGTGCTTCAAAGTAGGGATGGACAGGCAACACCAAGTTTTTTGCCCAGGTAAAGCAGGACTTTGTTGATAGATTTCATCCCGTGTTACTTTTATTAGCTTTGTCTCTCATCAGCTACTGCATATACTACCATTTCCAAATCTCTTTTACTCATTCACTTCTTAACCATAAGCTTTGGCTTTTATTTTCATTGAAATGAAATGCTGAAAGTGATCAGTGAAGTCTTTATCAAAGAAATTTGATGGAGAGAAAACTTGAAATTTTTCATTTCTTACATGACAAGAGAGTAGCAAATATCTCTAAGCAGTGTTTCAGTTAGGGGAAAACTGAAAGCCACATGAAAAAAAGAGGATTTAGGCATATATGGTGGAACCTAGACCCCTAAGTCCAAAATGTCATCCTAAGAAAGCTTCATTATGGTAACACTTGCAATCTCCAGAAAAGTTTCCCACTTTCCAGGCTTTTAGATTTCCATGTGCATATGCCTGGACTGCCTACTGAGGTCCACAAGGCAGAAGACAATTAATCATCTATAAGTGATGAATCCTTTCTTATCAGCTATGTTTTAAAAAATATATCTAACTAGAGAAATGATTAAAAAATGAACTGCAAGGGCAACACAGTGGTTCCAATACAGAATATAATCCTAACAGTGCTGTTTGATGATAAGTTTGAAAACGTTTCCTAGTTTTTGGAAATTGAGAATTTTTAGAAGGTGCTAAAACAGAAAAGGAGCTGAGAACGTGCAGGTCCAACTGTAAGACTGCTGGATATAGGAGTGTGTCTCTCTTGCACTTCTTCAGATTGATGTATAAGAATGAGAGACGAGCTTACTGAACTTAATTCATATTTTGTTGTGAGCATAGTGAAAGACCAGAGCAACTCCATCAGCATCGCTGATGTGAAGCAGTGTAACTCTGTTCAGAATCCGAGCCACAGTATCAGAAATGTATCCATATGAATGTGCCAGAATTGAAATTCTTATTACTGAGCACAGCAATAGCAGTAGGAAGTAAAGGAGATTATGATTTTGAAATAATTGCGTGCCTCCACCTGCTGAGGGAAAAAGTGGCATTTTTTTTTATGTTATATGGATATATTATATAATGTCTTGACATTAGTAGAAATGTATTTCTATATCTGTATTTTTAATACTGTATCTGCATTATCCATAGATGATACTGCACAATCCAGAGATACTCTTATTCTAATTTCCTCACCATACGTGTTCTTTGTCCCTTTCATTCTTCCATATAAAGATATTAAATAGCTTCTGACAAATATCATAAAAGTGATCTGTGGAACTATAGGTTCAGTTGTGTCACAGACACAGGGTGATGTAAAATGTGGAGGACATACAACACTGGTTATGTTCAGAAAAATATGCTGAAATATGTTTTCATTGAAAAACTGTGGGTTTTATCAAAAGCTAAAATATTTTAAGCACATGGGTTTAAATTACTTTTTTTCCTAGAAAAAAGTAATTTTAAGAAGAAAAACAGGTGATTTCCAAAATTGTTGAAAGCTAATTTAATAGCTTTAATTTTTTTTTTTAGTTATAAAAGTAAAAACTTTCTTTATTTTCCCAATTTTCTTTACATTATTTTATAAAAATATAACAAACATCCTACTTGCTGAAATGGAAAATCCTGTGTCTTAAAACAAGAGACAAAAGTCAAAACCCACCCTGAGCAAGTGAAAAAGCAATTCTGTCCTGTTATAGACCTTAACATATTACAAAAAACACAATACCTCCACTGTAATTAGATATTACAAATACCTGTGTTTTCTGTTTTCTTATATGAACATCTAGTGAGGAGGATAAATTATAAACAAACAATAGCAGTGACAAAAGATTGAAAAGTAAAATCAAATATGTTATTAAGTTTACAGTGAAGAACGGTCTTTTATTTTGGTTTTTTATACAAGAAAGTGTTTATGTTATTTGTGTCAGAAAGCATTTCATGACTGGTTTAAAGAATCTGGTTTAAAGCCTTTCTCTAAACAAATAGAACATATAGCTACGATTGTGCCTCTTGCTTCATGTTAGCATAATTATGAAGAACACACTCAACTAGAATAATGAGATAGCAGCCTATTGCAGTCACCATTCCCAGTTTGTGAAGCTCCTAAGCTTAGCTGTGGGAAAATGGAAGGGTATATCAGGAGAGCTCTCTCCACGCATTTCCTTTTTTGTTTTGCTTTGTTTAAATGCAGACAGTCTCTTTCAAAGGAAATCTCAAAGGTTTTGTTCTTGTTTTTGTTTTTTTGTTTTTCTTGTTTTGTTCTTTTTGTCAGTAAAAGTCCCTGCCAGTGTTCATCTCCTGTCTGTGACCTTGACTTTAATACAGGAAGGTCTAAAGCTCTGCCATTCGTTCGTGCTAAGGATAACAGGAAAGCTGAATCATAACCATGCAAGTTACAGTATCTTGCGTGAAGAATGTAGCACAATTCTCTTTCTCTTTTCCACATTTGTTTACACTCTTTAAGACTAATAAAAAACAAATAGGAAGGGGTAATTTCATAAACTTTTGACTGCAGAGTGAAAATCAGACAAAGTCAACCAGAAGCAGCCAGAAGAACCAACCCTGTGATTACTAGATTTTCATTCATCTTTTCCATTAAGGACTTTGGCTTCCTTTGCTTTCCTAAATCTGTCAAGCCACAGTAATACTGTGGCGTACCATTCACTGGTGGAGAAATAGTAGTAAGAATGGACAAGAGAGACCTCTTCTACAGTCTTACTAGATAAACCCGTTACCTAGTTTATGATCTTGATTTTACTTTCTCTTTTCCCATCTGTACTTTATTTTGTAATCCCAAAATAAATTTGTAATTTATTTTGTAAGAAATTATCAGGATTTATTCTAGTATATTATTAAAATCCAGTTGTCAGATAATTTTTTCAGCAGTAGGTCTTCAAGCTTTTTACAGAAGGGACAACTCATTTTACAGATGGAGAAATTCAGTCACTAAGACAGAAGTACCCTGACTTTCATATTGACGTTGAAAAGCAGAAGAAAATTACATTTTTAGACACAAAACCAATTTGTTCTGGGTAACTGCTTTGTTGTATTTGAAAGCTCAATGTACAGTTGAATAGGAAAGATACACTATCATTGGTAAAGCTTGGGGAAATTAAGGTAGCATATAAGGGAATCAGAGTAGTAGTAGGAGGAGAAACAAGGATGTAGGAAGGAAAATATTTCATTACAAGAAACCTGAAACCAATGAATGTAACAACCAGCAGTATTTTGATCCTGGGTTCTTTTTTTGGGAATACAAAAATCGAGAAGAAATGGCGCATATAGCCCTTTCCCTGATTAATAACTGCACAATTTGCACTTGGAAATCTGAGTCACTAAAGTTATCATTGGCCCTTGACAGCCCTTATGCATATAGACTGCTCTTTTTTGTCAGCTCTGCATGGTGACAAAGAAGAAGCACCATCTCAGCTGTTATCAGAAGCAGGTTTCAGTTTGGGTTGCTGTTGGAAACTTAAAAATGCAGAACCGCAACTCTTAGTGCAAACTCATGTCCACATCCATAATGCAACAAATGAGTCCTGTATTCTGAAAGAGCAAATATCCCCAAGCCTTATGGCTTTTAGAAAAAGTATGTGTTTTCATATCTACTGCCATTTATCTTTTTCTTAATTTTTATGTTCTGTGTATTTTAGGTTTTTCTATAGCCAACGTATGATAGCTCTTACATGAATGTAATGAAAATGCAAATTAATACAAAATAAGATTACATTCATTATAAGTGATCACTTAATAAAATGCACTGAATGCTGCTTTTCTAACCCACTGACTTTTTTTTTTTTTTTTTGTGATAACATTCTGAATTAATTATTCCATCTGCTGGTCATTCCTCTGTTGAGCCAGTCAAAGACTGGAAAAGAAGATAAGAGAAAGTAAACTACTTTAGCTCTAATGAAACTAATAAAACAGCTTTTGGCTGTGCGTTTGATCAAACTGAGGTAGAACCATTAGTGATAATCAGAATGAGGTTATTACTTTCTATGTAATGTTTTTACTATAAGGTAGGTTGCCACAATAAAATGAAAATTGCTCAGGTTGATTTGGCAAATGAAATTTGATGCAAAAATTTTCAATAGTACTGTTTGTTCACTCTCCCAAGATGCTTTTTAGTGTATTTTTCCTTCCTGCTCTCATTCTTTTTGTTGCTATGCAAAGCTACAAAAGCCACACAGCTCCTAATTGAAACATTCTTCAGATAATTTACTGGAATGTAGGATTGTGGTGAGAGTGAGATGTATAAATAAATATGTATTTCTTCTCTGAAACTCTCATACTTATTCTTCTAGAGATTTTTTTTGTTTGTTTTCTTTGCCTCCATTGGGGCTAAATTAGATATCAATTAATAGTATCTATATTTCAGTACTGCTAAGACATATTTTGTGAATCGCTCAAGATTTTGTATATTTTATTTAAAAAATTGCTAAGAATAATGTAAGAAAATAAATTTTTACTAAAGAATGCTGTCACCCTCTTTAGATAGCCTTCTGTACTTATTTGGTATTCAGTTTGCAGGACAGTAGAAAACCAGTCCATGTTTTCATATTTAACAGTTTTATTATTTAAAACTTTTCAAATGTAGTTAATATTTCAAGAAAGAACGAGTTTAAACAAACACATTTCAATCTGAGCTGGGCATAATTTATTCATTACAAACTGTAGTAAGTGATTAAATATCTCAGTTATATATGTTGATTGTGTTTCCTGGTAAATATCTGAAACATTTGGAATAAGAAGAGGATTAAATCTTCCTACTCTTTCTGATGCTGGTTTCACCTGGGCTGGTAATCAGACTCTGTGACTTGGTCAGCGATGGAAATGTCACATGTAAATGCAACTATTGGATGCAACTAGTTTTCCACCTCTTCCATCCATACTTTAAGTATCTAGCTGTGGGAAATACTACTTTACCTGCTTCCAGAATATCTGCTTTGTGTTGGTAGAAAAAAATATTTTTGTAGTTTATTGCTTTCACCTTTGCCTCTCAGTCCCTACATTAAATCTCACATTTTTATGTCAGACATGGGTTGCTTATCCCCACACTTAAGGACTTTGGTTGCCTGTCCTCACCTAGCCTCTATCATTTGCTGTTGCAATGGTGACTCTTAGCCCCAGACAGACCATTGTGACTTTATTGCTTACATTCATGTCATCTCTGATGCTACTTCGTACTTGAGGGAGAAGATACCACTAACATCTGCAAAGCTATTGTGTTATTATCCTTAGAAATCCTCCTTAAAACTCTCTGGTTTTGTGATGCTCATATAAATTTTGAGAAAAGATTAGACAGCTGGAGGTCTGAGACAACCAGCCTATTGTGCTGACCGGTACTGCATTTTTTGGTACTTTCCCATCTGTCTATCTCTTCCCATCTGTTGTTTCTTGCCTTGTTCTTAGATTTTAACCTGTTCAGGGCAAAGGTAATCTATTAATTATTATTCAGCACAACTACATTATGCACAATGTAGCCTGTTACTAGAACATGCAGTCTGCAAGGGAAATAAAATAAATATTACTAACAGCCACTTCAGTAATAGCAGTAGATCCCTTTTGAAACTTTCCTTTCATTACTTTTAGAGGATTAAGTAATGACAAAACATTTAGGATAGCTCAAGATACATAATATCAAGTTAGTTCAAGATACGTAATATCACTTTTATCTTCAAATATTATCTAAGAAGTGTGTGAAGAAATTTTGCAATATTTCTAATATTGCTGTTAAGAATCCCTATATGTTTTGAATTTCTAAATGTGACCACTGTAATCCTGTCCCTTAAATGCTGCTGGTTCTGTCTTGTAAAAAATGTAGCTTGTTCTGCAAATACTCAGGATTTCTTTTAAGAACTTCATATTGTATTTACTATGCTGTAGTTGTAATCTGTGTGGTTTCACTGTTTCACAAGGAGAATTAATTTAATGAATTCAGCATGCATTGTTGCTGTTTGTGGGTTTATGTCATATAGCCATAGTATTTTGTTTGTGTGAATATGTTTTTTACATGTAAATTATTTACAAACTACTTTTTGTGGAGAACAAGGTGTGTGCAGAGTGAATTCATTATCCTTCACATATTTAATAATTTTTATTTTACTTAAATATATACCATATAAGTAAGATTGTTTTTCTGCATATGTTTTCATATTTTCTGTGGCTATTTACTTGGTGTGAATGCTTTGAATGTTCCATAAGGCAGCTCTAGGAATTTGGATCTAAAGTTAGTGTGTTATTATTGACATGTCTTTACATAGTTTAGGGTTCAATGCCCCATTAATTTCATATTGATTTAGTTTAGTTTTCATGTACCAAACCTTAATGACAAAATAGATGAATGGCACTGCTGTAGTTGAAATGTTAGTCTGAAACGTACTTCATGCTGTGTACACAGAAGTGAGAAAGACCTCATTGATGACCATCAGTGTTACTTAAGGAAAGCTTTCAGTAAACATTTCTAGTCTGTTCACAGAACTCTTGCAGATTGAGACTCTTGTATTATCCCAGGGATCCAGAGAGGAAAGGCATGAAACTATACAAATATAATCAGAGCGTATTCTGGATTGCTTTCCTCTTAGTGCTTGAACCCTTAGGATAATTCACTGTGGACTCTTGCCCAGTTCAGATAATTCACTGCTATATCTCAGTAAAATGCAAACTTGATTCAAATGTGCATTTCCCATTGTTTTCCACTTGCTTATTGCCTGAAGTGCTGTCATATATATTATGTAAGCCTGCCAAGATTGCTGCTGTCTGAAGTATTTCTTTAATTTGAGACTTTTTCTAATGCCAAAGCCAGTGCACAGTATTTTGACAACTTTCTGCCAGCATATTTTGTACACATTCTGTAAATTCACGTCAACATTAATTTATTTTGCATGCCAGTGGGAAAGAAACCTGTAAAATCGAAAGAAATGGAAGGAAGAAATGAAGATGACACATTTTATCTAAAGCGATTGACAAACTAATTGACAAACCAAAGTAATGTGAGATCATACTAGAAAAAACAGAAATAAAAAAAAAAGTTAACAAGGCAAACTGTTGGTTAGATATCTAAAACTGAATGGGGAAGAAAGCCACAAATGTGGTGGTTGATTCTGTACCTTTTTTGGTTTGAGGTTTTTTGGTTGGTTTGGAGGTTTTTTTTGCGTGTTACTCCTACTGTAAGAACAAAGTAAGCAAGTCTGAGGCCACTGACAGTCCCTTAAGAGGAGAGTTCTTACAAATAAGTTATGAATGAACTTTTCTTAAAATAAAAATCAGAACAAAAAATCCCGAGATTGCTGTGTTAGTCACGTTCTCTCTGCTTTAACTCATGTTGGAGCTTCTAAGAGAGAAGCAATGATTTTGGAAGTGAGTGAATCCCTGAAGTGCCACTGAAATACGTTTCTGACTCGTAGATCTTATTTGAGATGCCATTTTTTACATTCCATGTATACATTTGTTGAAAGTAAACTATATTTGACGGGGACATCATTAAGTCAATATATTTAACATACGTGTGTGTCACAAGAAGGCAAGTAATTGCTTCAAGTATGTTTCAAATTGCCATAAGCCATCACTGAGGAGTGCAGTTCCTTCCCTTGAATATTTCCCATTTTTGTTCATGCACAAGCATTTATGTGGCCACATAGAGAGCCACATCTGACAGCTGAGAAGTTAAAAATAATTCAGAAAAAATTAAAGGTGAGTGGTTCAAAGAAGTGCATTGCTTATCTGTGTGGAAAAAGATTCAGCTTCACGTTGCCTAAAACTCTGGTTAGGGCTTTGCCAAACACAGACTTGCTAGCTAAAAGACTGTTTCACACTTTCGGTGATGCCCAACCGATACTAATGTTTGCAAAGCAGGAGGAAGTACCCAGCAATGTGGTTGACAACAGACTGAAATTCCTAGTTGACTTACAAATAAATATGTTATTAGAATAAAGGGGAAGGGAGTGAGAAAGGAGAATGATAATAACTGGCAACTCCAGAGGGACCTCAAGGATCTGAGGCTATAAAAGGAATAAACAGGGTTGTAGAAGTCAGTATTCTTCCAGAGCCCAACAGCTGTTTTCTCTAAGTGTGGTCTGAGAACACCAAAGAGGAAATACAACTGAGCCTTTAAACCCATGGGTTAAGCAGTCATTTATAGTTTGTTCTATGAATCATGGGAGGGAGACTCATCTGGGATGTGTTTCTGCAATGCCAAGATAGAATGATTGTCTTTATTTTTTTTCACTTCTGCCCTTAACATAGGTTTTGTAATGTGTTGTTGGCTTTTAATTTATTTGGGGCTTTTTTTCTTCTTCTTGTAACTTAAGCCTGTGTTAGAGGTGATTTCAAGAAAATGGTTAAGAAAAAACAACTTAAGGACATTTATATGATTCTATGATTCTATATCCTTGACACTTTAATTCTGTAGTAGAGCTATTACTCTGCTGTTCATGAAATTAATATAGCATATGAAAACTGTAATGACTTATCCAGATCTTGCTTCAGGAAGAATATTCTGTACTGCTTCAGTGAGTCCTATTTCTCCAAATACCGTACGTACAAAATGTGAAGCATCTATTTGATTCTGGACGTTTGTGTTGCCTGCTATGAATGTGTCAGATTACTTTACAGTATTCATTTAGCTGGGATAGACTTTTTTAAGTTTTGCATTAGTAGAAGATCTTGCAATCTGCTAAACAGTGGTCTCTTTGAGGGTCATTAGCAGGGTTGACAAATTTGGTTGCAGAGTATTGATCTAGCAGTATAGTCCTGAAATTGATAAAATCTGTCATGTATCATACACTGTGGGTGCATATTGACAGTATTGGTGGTTTCCTGACTTTCAGTCTTACGACGTCAGTGTACAATTCCCACTTTGAAATTTTGTGTTGGAATCAAAGCATGTGAAATGCCTCTTGGGCTTGTCAGCAGGGGACAGGAAGGAACTATTATGGGAAGATTTGCATTTCCTGTTAAATTCTGAATGTGGTAAAACATTTCTGAATATTCAAGAAGTATATTTTGCCATCTCTCATAATCACTATGATTTTTTTTTGTACTTTTCTCATAATTTCTTTAGTTTGTCTTCAATGACTCATTGAACACCCTATTATTGTAGGCTCTGTATTCTAGCAAAGATGATAATAAAGTCTACGGTGAGGTTTTCGTATGATCTTGTGCAAATATTTGGGGGCTAAAGTATTATCTGAAGTAATTTTGCTTGGCTTCACCTAAAGATGAATATTCCAGGGGTTCCAATACAATTACGCTTTCTGAGTTTTGGACCCACACTCACAGCTTACCATCAGCTTGTTAGTGAAGCCAAGCCAATTTACATTCCCTGTAGATATGAATTTAAAGTTTTGCCAGAGCATAGGGCATATTTACAAAGCTGCTTTAATAAAATGTGAGGAGCCTAAGTGCTATATTTCATGTCAGGAAAGCCCTGCTGAGACTCGTAAAACCTCTCTGTGGCAAGACGACTTGGCTTTCTTAAATCACATACAATTCAAGTTCTGCTCAAAGTACTGAAGTTGATATGTCAACAGTGCTGGCCTTCTACCCAAGAGTTCAGGGCTTAGCACATTAATAAATCAAAGCCTCCCAGATGCTAATTCTCTCTTGTGCCTGAGGGAACTCACTTCCTCAAAATGAATATGTTACCCTGAAGTAATCAAAGGTGAAAGGAACATTCTTTTCATTTTATTGAAACTATTCTACTTTGCATTGACTAAAGCTAAGTGTCAGTTGGGTCAAACAACAGGAAAGTGTAAGTATTTGGCTATCCATAGTAATTCATCGCTCACCTAAAAGGAGGAAGAATATAGGAAATGCGGAGGTTTAATGCTCCTTTCTGAAAAATACTTCACTATTATATACTAAGCATTATTTGGATCAGGCCTTTAGTCCAAAAAGTGGTTCGAAATTTTGTACCAACTGAGGCTGAAATTGAAAACTGATCTTTTTTTTTTGTCACTTGAAGCGATTTAAACCACACAGCATAAAGACTCCCACACAAAGTTTCATTCCACGGAACTCTTCAATTTTTCCTGTAAGTGCAAGCTGTCAAGAGCATAGCTTGTCAAAAGCACTTAGATATTTCTCACATTAGATGCTTAGTCATTAGTATTGTTTGCTTGGTATGTTCATAATGGATAAAATTGATCCGTAGGCAGAGGGACAGCTAAGGACTGCATGCCACTTAATTCCTGTGTAAGCCAGCATATTAGCCTGAAAATAGAAATTAAGTAAGTGAGGCATGGCCTTCCCTCTCCCCGGCTCCCAACTAGCCTAAGTTAGATGTAAATTGCAATAACTAAAATAAGTAGAAAAGTTTCCTTGACAAACTGTGTGGAGTTAAAAAAACCCACATAAACTCTCACTGCTAAATGCAAGCAGTGGATTTAGCTTGGTTTTATTGTGCCTTAAAGATGACAGAGTGCAGTGGTCAGGAATTCGCTTGTAAATTTGCCTGCCATAAAGCTAGTTTTAACCTACAACTCCAGTGGTAAGAGGCAAGCTGAATCCCTTTCTGTTTTCAGGGAGTGAATTCATGTCTTGAACTGGGCTCTAAGAACAGTGTTTTCTTCTAAACCTGGAAATATCACTAATATACCACAGAAAATGTCAGGGGCTTAAAGCTATCCTTTTATATCTCTTAAAAATAATCTTTTTTTAAAAAAAAAAAAGTAAAATTAGACATGAAAGAAAATCATTTGCCATTGAAATGTGATATTAAGTACTCAAAAGTCTGCTAGTGAAAAGATTCCCACAGTAGCCATAACCTGTCATCAGATTTCACAGATGGCTCCTCTAAGCATTTAGTTTAGTGTAATACTTTAAATGTTGATGAAAAGTAATAAAAACCGTAGATACTGAAGATAGATAAGTCCATTATAATGTGATATTTTATGAGGCATTTTGTGTGATTGTATATTAATTATAGTTAGTTTTACTTAGATTCTTAAGATTAAATCATAAAACACAGTAGGATTCATCTTATATTCACTCTGAATATAATATAATTATGAGACAGTAGGTAGAGGAAAAGTTCATTCAGGGGTTTAACATAGCTGATATCAGATTAAAGATGTTTGTAAAGCCTATAAAATAAAGGTTCTTCTCTATGAAAAACAATGTGAAAAAATTTGCATTTCATGCAAAGTCATGTGCAAATCACATGCTACCAATATTCTTAAGCATGCAGAAATTATTAATTAAACTGAAAATACTATTGTTGGATTAGATATAAAATCTTCTACAAGTACAAATAAAAATAACTTTTGTTGTGCTGGGGTTTTTTTAAAAGTACAATTGACAAAACGGAAAATGATGAAGATAAATTACCCCAAAGAACTTCATTTCACAAAAATTATATCATAGAAAACCTCAAGATTTTGGGTTTGTTCATTTGTTTTAGGGTTTTTGTTTATTTGTTTGGTTTTTAGTTTGTTGTTGTTGGGGCTTTTTAATTGGTTTAGTTTTTTATTTAAATCAAGAAACAGGCTTCATTTTATAGTACTGGCAAGGGGATTGACAAAACTCAAATAATTTCACTTTTTTGTGTATATTTTCTGGAGCAGTAAAAGCATCTCTCTAACAGATTCCATTCTTCATTGAGGTACTGCCTATTGAACACATTTAAAGTGTTGTTCATGTTTTGTTTCCAAATGACTGTATTTATATCATTATTCAACTTTTATCTACATCTCTTAGATCCAGCTGTAACTGTTGTACTTCAGAGCTAAGATTTTCTGTTCTTCTTGTCAATACAGTAGCTATTAAATTAGCTAACAGCAGCAATCTGTGCATATGTTCACAACTTCTTTTACATTCTGCAGTAAAAATAAACTGATTCATAAACAAACAAATGATCTTTGAGACACTGTAGAAATAAAGAAGCTGTGTGAGGAAGAAGTTAATTCTTGAATCTGCCACTGTGCACACAATAAACTGGGAGTTTAACCTACAGAGAGAGTGAGAGAGGAGAATCGTAGAATCAATCATAGAATAATAGAATGGTTTGGGGTTGAAGGAATCTTTAAAGGTCAGCTAGTCCAACCCCTTTGCAATGGGCAGGGACATCTTCAAGTAAATCAGGTTGCTCAGAGCCCCTTCCAGCCCCTTCCCTGACCTTGAATGTTTCCAGGGATGGGGCATCCACAACCTCTCTGGGCAACATGTGCCAGTGTATCACCACCCTTATTGTAAAAAATTTCTTCCTTACATTCAGTATAAACATACTTTCTGAATCCCTTTGGCCCCCAGCCTGTATTGATACCAGTGTTTGCCCCAGCCCAGATGCAGGACATTGCACCGGCCTTGTTGAACCTCATGAGTTTCACATGGACCCATTTCTTGACCTTCTCAAAGTCCCTCTGTATGGCATCCCATCCCTCTGGTGTTTCAACGGCACCACTCAACTTGGTGTCATATGTAAACTTGCTGAGGGTGAACTTGATCCCACTGTCTGTCACTGATGAAGATATCACACAGTGCTGGTCCCAGTATGGATTCCTGAGGGACACCTCTTGTCACCAGTCTCCATCTGGACATTGAGCTGTTCACCCCTACCCTCTGGATGAGACCATCCAAACAATTCCTCATCCACTGAACTGTCCCCCATCAAATCCATATCTCTCCAATTTAGAGAGAAGGATGTTGTGGAAGACCATGTCAAAGGCCTTACATAAGTCCAGACAGATGACATTTGTGGCTTTTCCCTTTTCCACTGATGTCACTCCATCATAGAAGCCTACTATAGCAGGGGTTGCCCTTGGTGAAGCGAGATAATGGAGCACTCAGGTTAATTGAATTTTAATATTATTTCCTTAACTTTAAGACTGTTAAGAATGAGTCGGAGAGGTCTGAGATGCAGTGACTCAGTTCCAGCATCTCTAAGTTAGGGGACCAGCAGCAGGTGGGAGATCCTAGAAAGGGCAGGAGCAGGAGGGACGGCTTATAAGGCACTGAAGTTTTTTAGTGTTATGTGTGGACTTTGCTGTGCCAGGTTAACACTTGGACTTGATAATCTTGAAGGCCTTTTCCAGCCTAAATGATTCTATTATTGTATGATTCTGTGTGCACGATGGAGCAAATACACTTTGAGTTTTTAAGAACTATTCTGCACTCCTGGAAAATAAGTAGTTTCAAGTAGACTTAGGTATTTGAAAGTCTTTGGTGTTATTCTGGAAGGGCTGAGAAGGAGCAGTGGAGACAGCATCCCATCACCCAATCCCAGCCACAGATGAGTGTGCCAGCTTGGAGGGCAATAAAGAGATGCTTTCCAAATTAGAGATGGAGCTAAATTTATCTGATAATCCCTGATGTTGAAAATTAAACAAATATCTCCTGAGGATTTTTTCTCATGTATTTATAAATTCTTTTGGATTTCAGCCAGCAGAAAAATTTGTAAGAAAAACCTGCCCTGTAGCAGAACTGGTGCTTCTGTTAATAACACACTACTGAGAAAGAAGTGCAGGAGCATGTAAAGAATTCTTTGTGAGGGAGGATTTGTTAATTTTTAAAAGGAGAGGTGTGGGAGAAATGTGTGTCTGGATTAAAGTCATTGTGAATTTAGGTGATTCAATGAAGCATACAGAGCTCAGTGCTGTAAGATACTGAACCTCAGGGCTGTGATAAAAAAAACCATTTAAATACCTGCCTATTGTCAGGCTCCTGAACAATCTTGTAGCAGGAAGTGGAATTTTTTATATTCTTGAAGGCGTATTTCAGTGTCTTTTTGAAGTAGAGCCTTAGTAAACACAGATTTGAGCCCTTGAGAAGCAAGGAGTACCAAAAGAACTAAGTATAGGTAGAAATAATATCTTGATTTATGATATTACAGCAAAAAATCTGCAGGAAAGACAGTTGAAGACTACAGGGTGTTGCTAACAGAAAATTTTAATTTCTTAGTCACAGAGTGTGCTGATACATTTGTAGAAGCTAAGATTGTAAACTAGATTAGATATTGGATGTTAATTATGTTACTGAAAATCAGAGCAACAATACTGAAATCATTAACTGATTAACTACTTGGTTTTATAATGACATGCTGCAAAGCCAGAGTAATTCCATGACAGCTGACTCTCAATTTAGCATACTCATATAATGATTTGAGGTGTGAAATGAAAAGCTTGATACAACAATAGAAGGAAAGCATATACATCTCTTTAAGAAGGTGAACATACTTCTGGAAGAGAAAGAGGAGGGAAATCACTGCAACCATGCGCTAAATATTTGAGTTGAATATAATGAAGTAGAAAATTACGTGTCTTTTTCACTCTGAATAATGTAAGTACAAGCCCTGATGGATTGTTGTTCCTCCTCTTTGGATCTTGGCTACACATGGGTTTCTCTAGATGGACTACAGAAATGTGACATGGCATCCTGGGATGCTGACTAAAACAAAAGCAAAGCAGGTTGTTGAATGCTTCTGTTGTTAGGTTATTATTGATTTGCATTTTTTTTCCACTTTCTTTTGTTTTCCTCTGTGTCTCGTAAATAAAATATGAAATACTGCAATCTTCTTAGATTCCTTTGAATCATAGAACTGCACTGTCAAAAAGACACGAGAGTGTTCATATTGCTTCTGCATTCTTTATAATTGTAATTATATTGCTAATTTGTAATTCTGAAAAACAGAGTGACTCAAAAAAATCTCTTTGCTCCTCTGACCCAGTAACTGAAGGCTGAGCTCTGATTCTGAGTTTTGGTTCTGGCAAGGGCAGTTAACTGATGCTGGTGGTGTTTGGAGAAACTGTAAGGATCATCTAGATTTTGTAAAATATTTAGATGCCTAAACTGTTTGGATATCTCAGGATTTGTAGCAGGCACAGTTTATATTTTCATTTAGATGTTTAAGCATCTTTGAAATTTTTCTTTTCAGTCTGATCCAGTGCCTCTTGAACTCTGTAGACATTTCTGTAAGCCTTAGATAGTGTCCTAAATTAAGATTGTGACATTTATATGATGTCAGCATAGCGTCATCTCACTTCACAGCTGGAGTTTTGAAATAAGGCTTCAGAAATGAAAACACTTGCACAGATTTAGCGGCTACCACTTAATTTTCACATTCATATTCTGCTTAAGACTTCAAAGCAAAAGTGGTATCTGGAGAGAATAACAGCCTAGATCTGATTTTCTGACATGTGAAGTGCTGAGCAATGCCTGCTGATAGGCCATCAGACCGCTTTCCCTGCCATTGCAGAGTGCCTCTTCATCAATAACTTCATAACCTACTTTTCCTTGCCAGCTTGTGCAGTAAGAGTAGTACAGCTGAATTCTTAGCTTGCACTGAGGCAAGCCAGGGATGATAACTGACAGTAAGAAGTGTGGTGAAATCACTGTAGGATACAAAAAGAAAAAAAAAAAGCCTAAAGACTCTGTCAGTAGTGATCAATCTCTCTGTTATTCTAGGATTAATGTTCCTTTTCCTGTGCAGGGCTTCTGCAGAGTTGGCATCTGCAGAGCATAGTATCAGTAGACTGTTTTGGGAAGGTGAGTTAAGAACTTCCAAAAAGGAAACTGAAGCCCTTGGAATATTCTTATTTAAGCAAAGCATTTGTAAATTGTATGGTAGTATTTTCCTAATACTATAAAATCTAATTTCTCATAATAACTTCTTGGGGTGTAATAGCAAACTAGCTCATTTAAACTTGCTGCAGGGATTTCTGGTGCAGATAATCTATGAGCATTATGCATGTTTCATTACCTGTATTCTTAGGCAGGCAGTGAAGTTATTCTTGCTGTAAACATTTTAGGAGTGAGAATTTGGAGGACTAGACCTTCATCTTGTCTACCAGTCTGGTATAGTTCTTTTGACTACAAGGAAATGCCACCAATTTATGCCAGCCAAGACTCTGAGTCATGCTTTTCTAAATGGTATCTAATCAGTTTTTGGTGTTAACTGGTGCTCGCTTAATACTTTTTCTCTCCTGCCTTGTATTAGGGCCCCCCCAGAGAACTGTTTCCCCCAAACAAGACCACGAAGAAAGGAAGCATGACAAAGTCTTGGAAAAGGGCAGTGAAAGTGGGACTTCCTGTAATGAGTTGTCCACCTCAAGCTGCGACAGCCACTCAGAAGCGAGCACCCCTCAAGAAAATGCCACCAGCACTCAGCCATCCACAGCCCACCAGCCAAATACTCTGACTTTGGATCGTCCATCTAAGAAGGCACCAGTGCAGTGGATGCCACCACCAGATAAACGCAGGAACAGTGAACTCTTTCAAACTCTCATTAGCAAGTCCAGGGAAACAAAT
Organism: Coracopsis vasa; assembly: GCA_026283785.1. Classification (NCBI taxonomy): domain Eukaryota; kingdom Metazoa; phylum Chordata; class Aves; order Psittaciformes; family Psittacidae; genus Coracopsis; species Coracopsis vasa. The sequence goes on from JANHGB010019168.1 coordinate 27,753, forward strand.
CTTTCCAAAAAGAAGGTATGTGAGAAGCTGAGTGTTGAGGAAGAAATGAGAAAATGTATCCAAGATTTTAAAAAAATCCACATTCCAGATTACTTTCCAGAGCGCAAACGTCCCTGGCAGTCTGAACTCTTACAGAAATATGGGTTATAGTAACCAGCTCTTTTGTGACGTATCTTTGAGGCATTTGATGTTTATTAAGTTGCTACTAACTTACTGGTGTCCTCTTTCGGGCCAACTCTGCCACCAGAGCTGTTCCTGCTGCTTATTTCTTTCTGTGAACAGTGGATGTTGGATAGTACATGGTTTCTCTAATAATATATAGAAAAAGGTAGAAACTTAAAAAATACAAAAGGCATCTCATCTAAACCACCTCATAATAGAAAAGAAAAAAATGCATGGTCAAGAAAGATGGTTTTTGAACTGTAGTCAGTTGAGCTTCATTATCGTTTTGGAACTTGCCAAATAAAAATCTCAATAATCATTTAACGCCTCATTTTATGTCACCAGTAGCAATGACTCAGACTTGCTATGGATGAAGAGAAACAGGGTGTAAAATTTGATTGAACTGGTTTCAGAACTAATTCCCAACCTTCTTTCAATGTTAATGCAATAAAGCAAATACCTATTTTGCATGAGCACAATGTTACAAATAAATCACACAGGAACAAGAGGTTGTCTGTTGCTTGGAGAGTTATTTGTTTGAAACCAAGCCTATAAAAGTAAAACGTCTAAGGGATTGAATTTTCTTTGTTCTGGATCTGTGATTTTTTTGTGTGTACAATGTTCTGTATGTAAGGATGGTGTAAATATGCCTTATACTGTTTTATTATTGCACCAACAACGTTCATCTATTAGTGCTTGTCAGGATTATTTCTGTGAAATGCAAACTTATGGCAGATTGTGAAAACTGGTTTGATGGTCTGAAAGTTTCTGTTATGTTAGTCGCTAAAACTGGATTAAAATAAAAGAGACTTTAATGTATTTATTAAAAGAACCATCTAGTAGATTTTCTTGGCTGTCGTTATCTCCTCTCCTTTAAAAATAGAATCAAGGAAATTGTTACTTTTTTGTTTAATTTTTTCATAAGTACTCTGCTAAAAAAAAATCCAAAAAACCCCCAAAAAACCTAAACCAAATGAAAAACCCCAACAAACAAAATAAGAGAAAACAAAACCAAATGTTTAAAGAGTGGCTCAAAAATTCTCTGGGTAGGGACTTTTAATTGGAACCACCATACAGATTGTCCAAGAAGAAGAGAGTTATGCTGAGAAGCAGCAGGGAATGAACTAGAAAACTGAGTAGTTTTACTTATAGAGCAGAAAGGAGCTCCAATTCTATAAGTTCACAAAAATCAGCTTAGAAATGGAAGAGTAAAAATATCACAGCAGTGTGATACATTTACAAATGAAGTGTTTTGTATGAGTAGTCAACTCTATATGACAAACCTGTTTTCTCAGCCCAGATACAAGAATATCAATACCTTTCTTATTGCAACATCACCAAGAAGACAACGTGTGGTTCAGACAGTCATAGCTGGAATGGATAAGGACTCTGGAGTTAGCAAGAGAGCTGCTGAGTTCTTACAGACTTGAAAATATTACTGTGTGCACACACGAACATACACATACACATTTAAAGGAGTCCATTCCTGTGTGTGTTTTATAGCAGGAACTATACAATTCTGTCAGAATAGATGTTTTACATCTGATGGTAATTTAAACTGATTTAGCTAAAGTAAAGAGGAATTCTTGTGTTGTAATTTCCAGGGTTATTCCTAATGTCTGTATTACTTTTCAGTCCTGACAGGCCACTTTAAGAAAAGACCGCATACTTTTGATAGTAGCTCAGCAACTTTATTCACTTTTTTTGTTTGTTTGTTTTTAACCTATCTAGAGCTGGTTACTCTATTCAGTTAATCAATTGGCTCCAAATCTCATCTTTTGATGACATTTTTATAACTTAAAAGAGTGTAAGATATAATTCTGTTGCAGAGTATAACTGCATCACCATACATCTGATGCAGTCTAGTGTGAAACCAGTTGCCTTCTTGGCTCTGCCGTTATGTTCCTTGCTTGCTTCTTTCTCTGACATCCAAGAGACCTATTCCTTCGTTTGAAAGTTTCTTGCTTAGACATGTCTAGAATTTGCTTTCTCTCTTTTTTAATCTTTGGCTTCATAGTCTTTACCTGATGGAATTTCCAACTACTTAACTATGGCTCACTAACCTCCAGTAGGTACAATTCTGTTTTTATTTAGTCTAAAGTTAGAGAGCTTTGGAAAATCTCACGCTGAGATTTAAGATCTCTTTTAGCCTTTTGAATCTGTCCTCATTGCGCTTCTCATTCCTTATGCTGTTTTCCGTCACCTTTCTTTAGGCTATGTTTCCATCTGGGGTGATAGCTTTTAGGTTCAGACAGCATCTTGAACCTCCCATTAAATGTTGCCCTTGAGTTTGGACGTTTGTTTTGCCTTCCTAGTTACTCTCAATACTCCAGGCAGTATCTGATTTTTTTTACCTGTCCATTCATTTTAATTTGTTTGTATATAGATGTTTTTATGAGGGTTTTTTGTTGGGTTTTTTTTTCCTTTTATCATACTACCTAAAATTTCTTAGAACATTTTTAATTCATTCTTGCAGAGAACAGAATATTATCTAAATGCATATCCTAATACGCAGGCAGCCTATGATTTATGATAACCTTAACCACTTTCCACAAGGCATGTGAGTGATATAGGAAATAAACTACATTGCTGTTACTTAGAAACCACACCAGCATCTGAAGGTGAAGTGGTTTGGTTTTGGAATTGCGCAGCCTACACTGTCCTCCTTCTTTCAGTGTGAAAAATTGGGATGTGCTATAGTCAGAGTGGGAGAAAACAACAGCTCCTGTGAGTCCTTTGGTAGTATTCTCTAATTCTTATCACACTTCTCATCCGGTTCACCCAGTTACAGCTCCAACCCTATCTATATGGTTATTAATCTATAGGTTCCAGACTACAGCCTGTAATTAGGGAGGAAGCAAGCTGAGATCACTGGTGGTATGGAAGAGCTTGTGAGCATTTAGATGGCTACAGTTGTTAGGAAATTCCTAGGTGCTACAAGAGAATTGTGTATTAGAAGCACCTGCTGGGGGATGATTTCACCCTTTGTTTTCTGTTTTTCTTACTTTTGTATGATGACTGCTTTTTCTTTTTGCATTTCAGTCTTTTTCTCTTCTTTTCAGCTATTCACTTTGTTACACACAGGAATAGTCTACCATGGAATCCATGCCTTTTATCGGACTTCAGTGGAAGTGGTCAGTACATTAAAATTCCACTCTATGTGAGGTTTACAATTTTAATACACATCATTTTTCTAGAAAGGAAAGATGAGCTGACATTTGAAAATCTTAGCTTAAAAAAGGAATGTAAATAAAAAAGTTTGTATATTTTTCTTTCAATATATCTATGATAATTTTTATATTAATTTCACATTCTATAGGATTATGTTTTACAGTTATGTATATGGAGTATTTATTATAGAATCAGAGGATAGTTTGGGTTAGAAGGGACCTTTAAAGATCATGTAGTAAATGCCTTTCTGAAATGAGCGGGGGCTTCTTCAATTAAACCAGGTTGCTCAAAGTCCCATGCAACCTGGCCTACAATCACTGCCAGGAATGGGGCATATACAACTTCTCTGGGCAGCCTGTGCCAGTGCCTCACCACCCTCACAGTGAAGAATTTTTTCCTAATATCTAATCTAAATCTACCCTCTCACAGTTTAAAGCCATTTCCGATTGTCCTATCACTACATGCCCTTGTAAAAAGTTCCCCTCCAGATTTCTTGTAACCCCTTTTTGCTACTGGAAGGCTGCAGTAAGGTCTCCCCAGAACCTCTTCTCCAGACTGAAAAACCACAACTCTCTCAGTATGTGTTGATAGGAGAGGTGCTCCAGCCTCTGATAATTTTTGTGACCTCCTCTATACTCATTCTGACAGGTCCATATCTTTCCTGCACAGAGGAGCCCCCAGCTGGATGCAGTATTCCAGGTGGGGTCTCACTAGAGCAGAGCAGAGGGGCAGAATCACCTCCCACAACCTGCTGGCGTTTTTGATGCACCCCAGGTTATGTTTGGCTTTCTGGGCTGTGCGTGCTCTTCCGTTGTTCACAGATGTAGTCACTCCATCACAGAAGGCCACAGGCAAGACTTGTCCTTGGTGAAGCTTTGCTGGCTGTCTTAATCACCTCCCTGTCCTCCATGTGCCTTAGCGTATTGTCTAGGAGGATCTGTTTCATGATCTTGCCAGACACAGATGTGAGGCTGGCAGCTGTGTACTTCCCAGGGGCCTCCATTCTACTCTTTTATAAATAGGTGCAATTGGTGCAAATTTAATTTAGTGTCATTAAAGACCAACTAGTTTTTAGTCAGCAGTTGTTATTATAAGTCATAACTAATAATTGCTTTGATTAAATATATTTAAAAAATTTTAAAAAACAGATAAAATACAAAAAAGTAAAATAACGTGTAAACATAGTGTATTTCTGGAAAGAAATTAGTTCTTATAAAAAAGAAGTATTTATTTTCAGATTTTTTTTCTGAATCAACACAATCCCTTGTATTATGGTCATACTGGGGATTCAACGTGAAATTTATATCCCTGTATGTTTTTCAGTTCTTGATTTTAACATGTTCATCAATATAGAATAATATATTCTAGATTATGTTTAAAGATTTGGATCTGATAAAAATAAAACAAATCTTCCTTCACCAAGTAGTCTTCCAGTTAAGCTAATATTTCACAAGAGTAATATATCAGAATCTGCTGCAGAAATACAGCTATCATTGGCCATGTTTATTCACTATAAAAATTAATTTTAAGACTTCATAATAGGTGCTATGTGCACCAATTTTTGTATACTTTCCTGTTCTAACTGGATAGATGGGGAATAGAGATACTGTTTTGCCATTCAATGATGCACTTTTAAAATGTGTGAACAGAGATCAGAATCACATGGTGGACTAATTAGTCTATTGCTGAAGTAATATTTCTGGGCTCTTCTTCCAGTAAGAAAAATTTATAAGTCTTAGAATAATTGAAATTAATTCTGAAATGGAATTTCAGCATTCACTTTGATTCACTTTGAATGAATTAAAAAAATGCTAAATTGTATAAAAACCATCATTTTGTGGCCTTTTTTAAAGAAAGTGCCTATGCAAAATCATTTGCTTTGCTAATGCTATCTTTGTTCAAGTAATGATATTCAAAAATATACTTACTGCTGGAGGTGGAATCCCCAGTTTAGTATACTTGGTAACAAGAGGGCAATGCTGGTTTACCTTTATGACTGATTCATGTCCTGAACCACACTCTTTGAGATGATCAGAAATTCTCAGGAAACCTTTAGCTTTTTGCAGGATCACACCACTGATGTGGCTCCTCATAAAAATAACATTCACCCATTACTTCAGCTTGTATATTATGGGCCATCAAGTTGTTTCTTCTTTTACTGGATCTGTTATCTAGAAGTAAATTCTCAACCTGTTTTATATTTTCCTCTCTACCCCTCTCTTTTCAATTGCTACTATTCATACAATCACTTGTATTTAAGAGCTTATCTGTTCCTTGCTGAAAGATCCATATCCAAATTCAGAAGGGACCGCCAAAGACTTCACACTGGAAAATGATGGGGGAAGCTGGGCAATTGGGAATTTTGCTGGTTTGAATAAACTTCAGCACTGCTGACAAGAAAAGAAACATAAAGCATAAGCTGGAAGGCAGAGTCATATAACCCCCATGCTCTTTTTCAGACTGTCAGGCATCAAATCCCTTTAGTGCTGCCCAGTCATCCAGTGAAGCTATCCACAAAGACATTATTCACCAATAAATGGGCTGCTGATGCTGTCATCATCCAGTTTGCCATCCACACCTGCTGTGTGTTGGTACTGCAGCTAAATTGGTCATCCCAGTTCAGATATGTGATGCTGGGCTGCCCGAGGCTAGTGCAGGTAAGAGCTGTAAGAGCTACTACTCATGCAGTACATCTATTCATGGGAGCATAGTACTTACTGCAGGCTGCTGTACATATACTCACCTTCATATGGGTACACCTTGCATCACTGTGTGTGAACTGGGATTGTTTCATTCAGCTGAATAATCACTATTTGCGCAGAAAACAGCTGTCTCATGAGACCAAATCATAGTATCCCTACGTGTAGATAAACAGCAGAAGATGAGAGATCTCTGCTGCTTTACCGCACTGTTCCTTCTATGAAAATGGACTCGTGACTGTGAAAAGGGGTGCTGAGAAAAAAGAGTACAAATGGTGCGCAGAAGATAAACTCAGCACCCACTGTGCTCCCATCTGTTTGGATCTTGGCACCCTGGCAGTTCTCAGTTTCAGGCATTAGGTTGTGTAAGACACACTGGGGGAAAAGCACAAATGGAGTCAGTGCAGTTAGTGATGAACATAAGAGAATAAATATTTGAGAATTTTCTCCTCCCCTAAGGAGTCCTCATGCTCTTGCTGGGCCATCTCTTCTCTTCAGATAATAAGAAACAAAACCAGATTGTGATAAAACAATAATAGATTAGATGGAGGTAGTGGGGATTTCTGTGTCTCTGTGTTGCATTGTCTTTTAAAATTACTATATTTCTTCACGATGTTACTTTATGTTCCTTTATATACAGAAAAAGAGAATGTAGAAATAGCTTGATGGGATTAGTTCTGAGATCCTAGATTGTTTAATCTTTCATACATACGTTAGATGAATTTCTAGTATTGAGCATGTTAAGTGCTTCAATTACAATGTAGTGTAATTTTTAGCAAGAAATCACTCCAGAACAGATGAGTGACAGTAACAAGAAGTAAATTAAATTAACATAAAGGGGAGATCACAAATAAGCAATAATCTTTCCAGATTCAAAAGCAACATTTAATGCTGAAAAACTATCCCTTTATGTACTATCTGCTTAACATATATGCAATTCATTAATATTGATCAGTTCATAATGTGCCCAAAGTTCAGATTACACACGATAAATTTCTGAAAGGTTTTTTTCTTCATGAATGCATACTGCACATAGTAAATGTAAATTTTGACAGCAGGCAACACCTGATGGAATATTTCTCATCCCTACTAGGTTGCTAGTTTGGCCTATGATGAAGTGTGGAAATAGTCTATCAAAGCTTTTTTTTCTCTTTTTCTCTTCCTGTTTAGGTAAATTGTATGTTTTCTGTGGTGTCTTTTGTCTGTCAAAGGTAACATTAGATTCAATGCAGCACAAAAGAGTCACGGACACTTTGACCCTGAATTATTCTGATTTATACCTGCATTTGATTCTGACATCAGCAATTGTTTGACACTCAGTAGTCACCTCAGTCACCACTGTTGAACAGTGGCCGTACAGTCAAGAAATGAGGTTATAGAAGATAGGGTTAAAAATAGTCCTCCATGCAACTGTGGATTCGGAGGCATCCCAAAGGGTTAGAAGCCCCAACACCTCCAGGACATGATATGCAGTGCTTCCATCTCTGGACAGGGAGGGATGGGGAGCCTTTGTATACTCTTCCTGAAGGGAAAGCCTGGTTTCACCATCTTGCAGAACTAAGCCTAGTCTTTGGGAAAAAACAGTTGCTCTTTCACAGGTTCTGTGATGCTATTCCTGAATGTCCTCATGGAGAAATTAAGTAGCATCTTCCTGGTCTCTGGAGAGAAAGTAGGCTTGGCTTCTATTTTTGTGATTAGTTACTAAATTTATGTGAATAATCACCTGAAACTTCCCTGGAAAGTGTAGGTCTCTCTTTTAAAACATGTCTTGTGACTCTCCTTGAACTTCTTCCAACTGTTCAATACTCTTTTGAAAAAGAGATACCCGCAAGTGCACATATTGTAGTTTTGGTCAGTAATGAAAAGACAGAGGTAGAAAACAAAGGTTATTCCCATCCTGCACTTAGATGGTTTGTTTCCATATATAGAATTATTGCATGCTCTTTTTTATTGCCTCCTTATATTGCAAACTTATGTCACTTTACTTGTCCTTCTCCTGATTACTTCATCCCCCTGGAAATACACAGCAAAGATTTTCAATTATTTCTAACCAGACCACTTCAAAAATTCAGTCATATTTTACCTTTCTCTGTGTTTCTAATTATTCATGAGTCTTTCTTTTCTTTTTTAAACTGAATTTCATGGACATCCCACTTATTTCATCTTAGATAATTAAAGAAAATGGTAAATAAAACATAAATGAGAGATTTTCAAATGCACACAGGTGAGAGATTCAGATCTCTAATTCCATTTAGCATTTATTGAAACTTGGGCATGTAGCTTTTTCTTTTCTGTCTCTGAAAAACTCATGTTGTCTCTGCTGTGATCCCTATGCCCTTTCCCACATCTGAATAGGCCCTGTCAATAATCTTTAACCACAGCTTTCCACTTCCACTCCAAGTCAATTTGAATTAATTTTACAAGTAGGTTTTCTTGAAATTGAAATCAAGAATTATTATACTGTCCCATTCCCTTCATCCACTAATTCTTTAGTACTTATTGAAAGGAATAATCAAGTTTGTCTGACAAGAGCTATGTTTTGATACCCCTTGTGAGTCTGTCTTACTCTCACACTGTGGTAAACAGCCAGTCTGTGATAGGCATCTCAGCAGGAGGTAAGCAGTGGTGCTGCTCTGTGGGGTACAGAAATGAAAAGAACTCTTACGCATACAAGCTTCTAATAAATTAGCCTTACATCAATGTTTCTGAATACCTACAGAAGTTTTCCAAAGCCTTCTGGATCCCTCAGTAAGGCTACATACAGCGAAGCTGTCATGGGGCAAAGAGAAGGAAACCAAATCAAAAACAGGACAAAAAACTTCTCCAAGGCTTTGAAAGTGATTTGAGTGGTTTTCTCCCATCTCCAAGTACCTGGAGAGCAGTGAGATCTTTAGGTACTTTAATCTTCCCTGCATGATTACCTTGATTGTCTGCTGAGGGACAACCTGTGAACTGGAGCTCTCAGATTATTGAATAGTTCGTAGCTGATGCTTAGGAGCTGAGATCCTGCTTGACTTCATAGCAGCCAGCCATCAAGGGTCTCATCTCCTGAGCACCATCAATAATCCCATTTTAGAAAACACAGATGGAATTTCATAAACCATGCCTTAGCAATGCTGCAAGAGGAATATGCTACTCCTAGGAATTATGGTTTTGGATGTGTGCCGCATCCCATCCTGAGCTTGACTTCAGAAGATCTCAGTAAAACTGCCATATTGCGCAGGACCCATGTCCAGAATTATCATATCTACTTTTTACTGTAAAAATTAAAGGATTATTTTCAGCCAGTAAGATACCAGGGTTTTAAGCCTCTGCGTGTGCTTATTTGACTATCTGATTGCTGCTTCCTTCCAGTTCTGAACATGTGTTATTTCTTTCTCTTCCTCCCTGCTGATGCCTCAGTCACTCAAAGATATTCAGTAAGAATTATTATTGATGCAGTAGGCATGTGCTGATTTACTTAATATTCCAGAATGCCTATTATAATTCTTTTTTTAAATTTATTTTGCATGAGATGCATGGTTAGAGCTTTATACTTAAGTATATAGACTTATCTCCTGCCCCAAGACTATTTAAAATGGCAAAACAAGAACTGCAGCTGTTGAAGTAAATATAACATAAGTGCAAAAACTAGTTGTTCTCTGTAATTTCTGTTAGTATTCCTTAGAATGATTCTGTTTAAACTGTATTACAGTGTGGAGTAAGATCACAATCTCTCCATACTCTTTGGGTTTAAATCAATGAAACTCCTTGTGAGTTAAATCAAATTGTGTCTAGTCCATTTTTTTCTGCACCAAATTTTCCTAATTACCCATCTTCCTCTTTGACGCTTCCACATTTTTAAGATTTATCAAATTATTTTGATCTATTGTTTGCTCATCAACTGTGTGGCCAACTAACTTAAAAATCATATCATGCAAATGCAAAATAGGGGGAAAAAAGAGCTTACATACAGCCTATTCCTGTATTGAACATTCTGGTTGGTAGCTAAGTTTTCTTCTGATAGCTGAAGAAGTTTTGTCATGTGTCACTAAACAGGAAAGCTCCTGAACGGATGAGGATGGTTTTTTTCATAGGCCCCAGTGCTGCAAACTAATGTTTAAGCAAGACACTATAGTTGGGCAAAGTCTGTTGGTATGAATGGAGTTCATGCCCACAGGTGTCCAGTTGCAGGATTAATGCCTTCAAATTGAGCCCTTAAGCTTCACATCTGTTCAAGTCCTAGCAGTGCAGAGCAATATTGTGATGCATCTGCTAGCCATGAGATCTTACCTCATGGAAGAATGATAGCTGGAAGAGCATCATCTTTCTCAGAAGGAGTGGTTAAACAAACAAATGAACATTTAGCAGTTTGCAGGCTCAGTTACTTCTAAGAATGGAGCCTCAGACCTTTCCAGAGGCTCAAGGAAAGGTCTATCCAGCTTAATGCTGCACAGCTGAATTCTGTAACTCCATCTACTTCTACTACAGCAGAAGTACTGGGGTAGGTGGATGGAAGGCGATTTTCTGCTTGCAGACTGCATAGGACATTGTGCCCAAAGCCCCTTAAAACAACCCTGAAAAGGGACTACACAGCCTCTGTGAAAGGCACCTGTCAGAAGTGATTTGCTGGCCCATGACTGCCTTTAATTGTTGCAATGTTTAATATATGCAAGTCCACTTATATTACCAAGCGCAATGCTGAATTGTAGAAAAGGTGTATTCACCTCATTGCAGAATCACCCTTTCTGTACCTTCTATGCTCTGCGGTTTTGTATATAATACAGGTGGGAAATCAAGCTGCTATTTTTAACTTTTTTTTTTTTTTTTTTTTGAAAGAGAGAGCTACTTATTCATGGCAGTGGGGATATTTTCTGGCAGTGGCATACTGTATTTTCTGTAAGCCATCAGCAAATTCCTATTTTCTTCCTCCTTTTCAGGGTCTAACTCCTGCACTGCACAGCAGAGCCATGTAACTAAAAGCATTGCCTCCACCTGGAATTCTCATTTTATTGGACACCACTGGAGGAGAATCACTACTGCTACTCTCCCCACCATAAAAGAAAGTAGTCACAGCCTTAACCTCCTTTTCGGTCTCCAATGTCTTATATGTTTGAATGATGCCAAGTGCATAGTCTGCAAATTCAGCATGGAATTTGGGTTATTTTGTTTATTGGCTTGTGGGTTTTTTTCCTTCTATAAGCTTTCTTCCAGAGACACCAGCTGCAAATCCAGGCTGGCAGCCAGCTTTGTCTCTCCTTGAATAAAAATAAGACAGAGCTAGTGGGAAGTGCAGAACGGGCAATGGAAGGTCACACAGCAGCTTATATCAACCACGCAACACTCACCCAAGACGCAGCAAGTTGCTGAGGTGCTGCCCCAGAGAAGGAGTCTTGAACCATGTTTGTATAGACAGATAGGAGTTTGCAGATGTGTGGTTCCTCACCAAGCAGAGCACAGGTGGTAGTGATGGCAATAGGCTGATATCAGCTTCTCCTGAATTGGCAGGGTATAGAGCTACAGGAGGAAAAAGCTTATGGCCCCCTGCACCAGCAGGACCTGGGCTCTCACTGCACTACTGTGACACCGGGTGGGAAAAGTGCCCGCAGAGGGTCCTGAAGGGAGAAAAGGAAGGTTCAGTGTGCTCAGAGAGCATGCTTTTCCTGGGATGAGGTTGGAATCATCAGCAGATTCACTGGGAGGAAGCCAGCAGCACTTCTGTGCCTTTTGGTGTGAGAGGGAGCTCGGGGTGGAATCATGGGCTTGAAAATGAGCAGCAACTGCTCAGTAAGTGAATGATGGGGGTAGAATAGGTAACATGGTGATTTCTTCCCTTGCAAGTGGCAGAGGGTAGAAACATGCCTCCAGAAGGAAATTAGGTTGAATAATAGGGAAATTGGGAGGGAGAAGCATTTCTGAGTTCTGCCAACCTTGTCTGGCCCAGAACTGTTAATTGCCTCCCAGTACAGGCCTTCCCTTTCCCCTCCTTTCCCATTTGCTGACAGTGCTTTCTTCACCAGCTGCCTTTTGATTGATTGCATTGCAGCAGTTCTGTGCATCAGATATGGATCTGTGATGGGGAACGACTGCTCAGCTCCAGCATCACTAACTGAGCCACCCAACAGCCCAACTAGTGTGCCCTTCACCTCATTAAAAGAAAGGCTTTAGGGGAAAACTGGAGCAGCAAAGGAGTTCCAGGACGTGGCAGATGTGACTGTCCAGATGTTCTGCTGGATAAGCTAGAGATTGTTCCTGGGTACAAGCCCTGGGGTGTAACCATTTGGTGTCTGCTCAGATTGGAGGCATTTGGGCAGTTAGGTGATGATGGATGGGCACTTACCTGGGTGTTTAGGTGGCAGACGAGTTACAGTTTAACAAATGTCTGGCACGTCAGAATTGTAGCCAAAGCTGCCAGTCTGCCTCTTTATGAACCCCTGGCTGCCAGGTCCTGCCCTGCTGCTCCACAGGGCCCTCACAGTCCCTAACAACATATGCATACTGGAGCTGTTCAACTAGATGTAATCTTAGGGAGAAAAATAAAACTGGAATGCTAAAGAAAAAAAAAAAGAAATAGCCACAAAAATGTGGGAACAGCAACAAAGCCACTGTCATTTTACAATTGTGGTTGATTAAAAGTAATGCCTTTCCTGTAATTTTTCTATATTTTTCAGGTCAAGGAATAGAAGCTGTGCAAATACCTGCCCTGGACAGTTCTGCTTACCACTCATTTCCCCTTCCCTGCATTCAAACCAGCTCATGATAATTTTGTTCAGGACAGAAAGGTTATATGCTTAAACTAATACAGGACAGGAATGAAGCTGTAACTCTGTCTATTGAAAGCAATCACCCACAAAATATAGCTCTTCTTCCAGAACAGAAGAGTCCAGAGGACAATGAAATGTCAATATGCTTCTGGAAATACCTGCTTGTCAGAGAAACAAACAAACAAATAATCCCATTCTCTGTCATGTGTCATTCCCCCAACCCCTTTCTATTTATGTAGCTGCTAAGACTGGCTTTAAAAAAAAAATGGACCTGGTAGAAGAAAAATAAAGAACCTTAAAAAGTCTTTATCAACAGGGAGAGTTAGGCATGTCTCTAGGGATACCAAGAAAAGATCTCTTCCTCTTGTAATATATGAACAGTGTAGAAAACAAAAAATGGTATATATACACATAATGGGTTCTAAATCCTAGAACTAGCATTTGTCATTCGTTGCCTATTCGCCTCTCTGCACACAAGATCTTAGATCTTTGCTAATTTAGATAATGTCAAAATAACTGTCCATTATATCAGTAGAGAACGGTCTTTAAAACTGGAGACAAACATCTTACACCCCTATTAGGCCTCTTTTACTGTCATTTCTTGTGAAGAGCCTTAGTGCAAATGGGAATCTGGCACATTCCTCTTCATAAACACTGCCATTTATTAGCAGGTTAAGACAGGAGAAGAGTCCTTTTGATGAGTAGCATAGAAGATAATTAATTAGAGTTGTAATTCAGCAGAAAAGTGTTAAATTTAAACTTCAGAATGCCAAAACTTAATGAATTGACCTGGAATGTGCTGAAATTTCTAGCAACTTAATTGCCCTAAATTAAATGACCTAAAATCATGACTGGACATTAAAAAATTGACTTAGTTGATCTGACATGTGATAAATAGCAAACTGAGGAGGGATTGAGAATACATATATATTCTGAGAGGAAGGTAATGCCGCTCTAGGAAAATACAAATAATTTATATAATAATTCCTACCCCATGAAGATTACCATTTTAAATCAGTTTCCATTCATTTCTAGGGAGACCCAAAGGCTTCAGCAGGGGGGCGTCAAATAATATTTTGAATGAATGAGTTCCCAATATAAGCATTTAAAACAGGAGATGCCAAATGGACAGTTTTCTTTCTGCTGCTCCTTTGTGCTGTGAATGCCTGACAAGCGATCTGTCAGCTGTCACAGATGTTTGAAGACATGGACTGATGAATGTGCTTTATATACAGTATCTGTGCTTTTCAGATTTTGATGTGCTTCTTAGATATTTAGCAGAATTCACTAACCTTTATACCACATCTATAAAATTAGCAAAAATAGCAGGGACGTTTATCTTAATGGACTATGAAGCTGGTACAGCTGAACCTGAAGGCACCTGCAGAGGTCTTGCACATTGTTCTTAAATAAAAAAATAATTAGGTTATTAAAACAGAACCACAATCATAGAGATAAAAAAGAGGTTCTGCAGTTTAGCTTTGAAGAGCCCAACTTCACTCTCCATTTAGATGACTATAAACTCCAACTCATACCACTGTGCAGCAGAAGAGAATTTGGGCCAGTGTGTAAATACTGTTGCAGATTCAAGCATTCCATATGTTTGTTTAAATATATCAATTCCTCCCCCATGTATGACTAACACATGATATTCAGGCCTTCCAGGAGAAGAAAATTGCTGCATCCACAGCATTCCCTGTGGGTGCCATTCATCCTGGATCTAATGCAACAGGCTGATTTAAACACTGTCCTCACCACCCAAGGCATACAGTAGCCAGCCTTTACCCACTCTGGGAAGGTTCACAGCCTTTGCCACCTGAAATGTTAGAGTATATTTACCGAAATATTTTCATCAGCTGTGTCTGTTTCCTCTCACTGATCTAAAGTAAGCTGACTGCTCCAAAAATCATAGAATCATATGTCAGCATTTTCCCTTTTTGTTGCCTTTCTCACTCTGCTGAAATCATGACATGTTCACTGCAGCAGTGGGTGCTGCCAAATGGCATAAGATCACTGGTGCTACAGGAATAAAACTACGCGAATCTAAGGGACTGGAAAAGCTACTCAGAGGTGTCTTAATTTAGTAAAAGCTAAAGCAAACAGGCCTGCAATACTGCTTGGTAGGGACCTGCGTGCATCCTAAGGCAGAAGTATGGCAAACATTGTGAGTCAGTGCTGAAGTTCTGGGCAAGTTTCAGTTTTTGTCAGAATCAGAAAGTCATCCACCTAATTAAGGATTGATTTTAAACTTATACTTTCCCTTCATTATTATGCACTGCAAGAGCATACTACAAACATTAGTATCCCATTATTGGTTCATAATGTGGTGCCAGTACTCTGTCCCAGCTCAAATTACCACTGTAATGGCTACTGTCTTCCAATAACCTATCCCAATGCTAGCTTCCACAAGGGAGACACAGTTTATGTGAGGCACCACTATAAATGTCTCAGAATATACATAAAAGACCAAATTGCGCGTAAAAGATTGAACATCTTGTGAATGCAAAGCCTCTGTGCTCTCTGAAACAGATGTTTTCTTTCATGCTGCCCAGAAAGGATATATCTTGGGGATTGTTTTCATGCAAATATATATCACTGTCTCTAAAAACATTTATTGGTGCCACTTGTGGCATCTACTTCCCTTCTACTTTCCTGTCAACTTTTCCCTCCTTTTAGTTTAGACTGGGTGAGAATATGTGAAATAATGTAAGACTTACCCTTTAGAGTGCAAAGACATGCAAGTGTCATCTTCTACGAAGCTACTCTCCACTCTCCTGCCACATGCCATTGATCTGTGTGATTTCAGTTACCTGTACTGCAATTAAATTTGATTCCTGTTGCCCACAACTCTTGTCTGTCTCACTGCCACATATTTGAGTTCCCTCCTGTTCAGTGCTCACACATCAGTCCTTACAACAGATGTGCTCTGCTAAATATACACCACACAGACTCTGTTCCCCACCCCACCCCTTTAAGGTTATCGTTATTTTGAACTTTGGGGTTTTTTCCTTTTTTTTTCTTCAAATACTTTAATTATAATTCTCTGCTCCTATTTTCTGTTTACGGTTGCCATCATGCATTAACTAAACTTTGATTGAATTATCTTTAAAATATATCCTTGAGAGTAAGCAATATTTTGAAGCAGAAGATAACATGTCATTCTCACAGGGACGTGCAATTCAGACTACCACTTCTTTTCACACACAATTTATTTATGCATATATAACATGTAGACAACTACTCAATCTATCGCAGAAAATTCTCCAGATAATTTTTCTTTCATCTGTCTCTGTGAATTGCATCTCTCAGTCAATAACTCTTTCCCTCCCACATTGTACGTCCTGTCAGCTTTCTTTTATATGATTTTAAATGAAAAAGGCAGCCTTTTTTAAAAATCCATGCGTGATTTTTCATATTTGTTGATGTAAGCACCCATAGCATTTTTTATTTTACTTTTTAGAAAACTAGTTGTCTCTCATTAAACATCCATTTTGTTGCCATCCATCATATTAAAAAAACTTGCATACTTCATAGCATTAAGTAATACCTTTTCCATTCACAGCAGTAACCTGCAGTCAGAAGTTCTCTACTTTTTCTTGCTTATTTCTAAGTCAGAAATGATTGAAAAGTGTGCTATGAAAAATATCTGATAAGAATTGAGGACCATTTCCACTAAATTCACTGATAAGAAAGTTCTAATCTTTGATTTAAGTTAGACTACGTATAAGTGAATGAAGAAGTGTAGAAAGCCTACTAATGCAAATTGTGTTATCTGTTTCTTGAAAGAAAGATTAAGAGTTTCTTCTGAGCTCATCCTGACACACTGAAGTTAGCAAGTATTTTGACAATGAGTTTTCTTGAGTTTTCATTACCATGGTAACTCTAATAGATAGACAGATACTTAAGATATTTGCATAGAAGTTATTGTTTCCCTCTTCTGTATCAATAATATTTGAATTTGGTGATGCTATAATTTGCCAATTTTGCCATTATCAAAATTACATGTCCTTATTTCTTTTAGAGATTTCTAATAATGTGATATGAAACACTGCTATGAAGTAAAGACTTTATGTTATTGCATTCAGGAAGTGCTGGGGAAAGGAAGCTGCCTATTTCCATCAAGTAATTAAAAGGTTTTAGTGTTCTGATGCATGGAGCAAGTAGACTCTCTGACTGGAATAACAATTTGTGTTTCAATGAAAAATCTTTTAGCTTGTACCATATTAAAATCAGAAGAAAAGAAATGGAATATGAATATAGCAGAAACAAACCATTTATTGTAGTAAAATCATGTTATTGTTTTATAAGAACTTTGATCTCAAATAATATATTAGAATTAAATTATATTTCTGATGAAATGGATCATATTTATATTAGAAACGATCTAACTTTCAAAAGGCTGAAAAGGGGTCTCCGGAAGGAAACAAAATGGTTGAGGGGCTACATTTGTTTATTCTTGCTTTGTAATTAACAGTCATTAACAACTTAATATCAATCTGATTAATGTGGTATCGTCTTTGCCAATTTGTTTTCTGTACTGTAAGGAGAAGATCTAGGAAGAACTGTGAGAAAGGTTATTAAACTTCAATAATGAGACTAAGCAAACTCTGTATCACTTCTAATGGAACAAATTAACAGTGAACAAAACAAGAAAAAAAAAAGTCTTTGTAAAGACAATATACCAAAAGCAAGCAGTAGATTACAGTCTTTAAACTAAGAACTTTAGGAATGAAATCTGACCTCTAGCCATCATCTGTGACCCAGAGATCCCAGGATTAATGATCTATCCCTTTCAAATAAATTTAGCCAAATACTTTCTAAATTAAATATTTGCAGCCAGCTGAAATCAGTGAGGACATGCACAGTAACTTTAACAAGTTTTAGATCAGATATTTTTCTTCTAATGAGACTTGGCTGATTTAGGTAATAACTGCTGGGGAAACAACAACAGCTTTAGATTGGAAAGCCCCAGTTTATACTTTGGCAATAACTTGCAACACAAAGGTAGCTGAGTTTTTCTCTTTATTAATTCTCTTCAGATTAAGGCTGATAGAAATTGGTGTCCTGATTTGGTGTGACAGTATTAAAGCTCTTATTTTCACTGGAGGACTCATACCTGCAAGCATACTCTGAAAACAAAATAAGGGAATCATTAGTACAGTGGATCTGCTTTGGTACTGGTAGCTCCAGTTAGCTAGGAAACTAGCTAGGTCTTCACAGGTAAGACTGCAGCCACACCTCCATTAGCTGTATTGATATCCATCTACTCACACTTTGAAAAGTCAGTTACTGAAACTGGGCATCTTCAAGAATCGAGGCCTCTTTGCTTTATCTTTTTGAAATTCTTCATCTTCTGTCCAAGTCTTCTCTTCCTTCTGTCCTAGAACAAAGCTTATTTCATAAGAAGTATTTGATTATAATTATTATTTCTCAGAGGTGCACAAGAACAGATTTCTTTCACCTCTGCTGGCTCTTCTAAATAATATCTGAAATTTTCCGTCTGCCATTATATAAGAAAACCTTATCTTTAAGTGCCCTACTGCACATGATGAGCATCTGCTCTGTCATCTATTTCCAACATCAGATACTTAAATATATTTATATTTAAGAAATGGTAATTTTCTTGATTGTAAACATTTACAAAAGCTACGTAGCGTTGTCTTCTTTAGATACTGGAAAAGACTTAAACTGAAAATATAAAAATGTAAAATAATGATTTTAAATCACCATAAATTATTTTCATTAAACAATGCAGCAACAAACAAGCAGGAATTCTGTAGACAACAATTACAGACATGCATGTTCTGTGTTTTGCCATGAGTTTCTTCCCCCACCTTGCATAAATCCTTTGCTTAGGATGTCAAGAAGGTGCTTAGGTTGCATCACTGAACACTTAAAACTCAAACATTTCTGCAAACCTTAAGAATCTCTTGTGTTCTTTTTATTGTTCTTATTATTTCTTTTTCCTTGGGAGACAACTTATATAAGATTAAAATGAAATCCTTACTTATCCAGAGCTTAGAATGTATTATGAAAATTCAGCTTAAGAAGGTTCTGCAGGCAAAAGCTTTGCTTTCATTAACCTGAATGAAATTATCACAGATGAGCATTACAGTAAAACAGAGGAAAAATACCCAAACCAACCAAACAAAAAATATCCAAAGCAAAACACAACAGATATGTAATGTTTAATGCTTCAGACTTTTTCTGATGTAAAACTTCCATGCTTGGGAGCCAAAACTAGAAATTGTCTATGTTTCTGGTTTTATGGGATCAAGATCAATGGTTTCATCATGGATATGTTAGCAAAATTGGCTGATTATGGGCCTACAGGAAAAAAGTTTCTGTTTCATGATCTGTCAGTGGAAGAAACAAACTCCATGTCTTCAAGTTTAAAACCACAGAAAATAATTCAAAATAGCATATTTTAAGTAACCCTGTTAAGGTAAAGAAAAATAGCATGAAGACACTAAAATTAAAACAGGTAAAACAAGATGTAAGCTCTTTGTGTCTAGGTACATGGCTGATTCAATTTTAGATTATTTTGTCTGTAATATTCTATTATATTATTCCATTATTATTTTTATTATTACTATTGAGAGCATTCCAGTTTCAACAGCTGATGAACAATTCTTAAATATATATTTCATTCAGTAATATTTTTCAAATATGGACTATTTTCCTCATATGTACATTGTATTTAAGCATAAAAAGGATTTCTCTGTGAAAGACCTCCTATGAAGCTTTTCATTGTATATTTTGCTGGCATAATAATTCTTTGGTCTATACAATAGTATACTTAACTCGTGCCTGAAGAAGTAGAAAGTAAGTGAGAAATGCAACAATAATATTAGAAGAAGACTGAGATGGTGGTTTGTGTTAAAAATAGTCTAAAAAATAGATGGCTGATTTTTCATGGGAAATGCTATAGTAACCTGCAGGAAAGACTGGACACTTCTAATTTGCAGGCACCCCATAGAGTGCAGCTCATTACTACTCAGATTGGAGATGCTGGACTGTTTGAATCAGAAGTGCTTCCAACTGGTAGGACTCCTCTAGGCATGTGGTGCAGTGAACAAATGATATTCTGGTAGGGATGCAGAATGTTACTGGCAAGCTACCAGCAACCTTTATGCTCTAACCAGGTGAACAACAGCAAGCAAGCCGTGCTTTCTCAAAGTTGTCCAAACAGAGGAAGGGACAAAAGGAGCATTCTCACCTATTTTCTGAATGCTCACTACCCCTGAATGGAGAAAAAAAGCTTTCTTGTTATATTTGTAGAAGCTGACATGCAGAAATGATATACTCTGTTATTCTTCTGCTCCTATGCAAGTAACTAAGAAATCAATACCAGCAGAAGCTGGCAGAGATGTACACGGACAGCAGCATTTCAGCAGAGTGATGTTCTCTTGCAAAATGAACTACTACTTCATGTCTTTCCTAGGAAATCTAGGGGCAGGAAACAAGAAAACATGTTCATGTATGGTGATCTGTTTGAGTCAAGAGCTCTTGAAGGCAACAATGTGCTATTTTGAACCTAATAGATCCTAGGAGGGCAGAAGATATTTTAGGAATAAATTCCCATGTTATTATTGGCCTCCCTCTACCATGAGTGAGAGAAAAAGGTCTTTCAGAGAGAATTCTGTCAAGGCATTCTTTGAAAGATAGTTTTGGGCTTTGCCGCTTTTGCAGACTCTCATGCTATTGGGCCTTTTCAGGAGATTGCTTTGTCATCCAAGGAGATATTTGAACACCCCCTGCAAAGTGTATGGTGCTGCTTTTTCAAATTTTCTGGGAGAGAACCTTGCAAATCCTGCTTTAGAAGTGGTCCAGGGAAGATATGGGAGAATAAATTTGAATGAGAAATATATGTGTGTATATAAAATATTTCCTTCTGCTTTGGTCAGTCATATGCCTCAGTCATTCACAAGGACTCTTTTTCTCACTCTTTTTGTGCCATTCTCCCCTAGGATGACTACCATGTGCCTACATATGTGCTTTGACCTCCTCTCTCCCTTGCCCTCACCCACTTGCTGAAAAGGCAAAGATCTGTTTGGGAGCTGGAAGAGAGGTGCTGTCAGCCAGCTGGTGAAACCTTATTTAACCATGTTTCTTGCAGGCAGTAAAGGGTCCCTACAGCCCTGTTACTTTCTGTGTCTGCCCTGCCAAAGGTGATTTAGAAATCTTCCTGAGGTGGACTCTCTACCATGTAGGTTTTTGAAAAGTGAGGCAGAGATTTTGTGAATCGAGGGATTTTTTTTTTTTTTTTTTCCCATTTGGTTTACTAGCCTGAAGAAATCTAGCAATTTGGGGCTCAAGAGGTGAACCATCAAAAGAACACTCCCTGATCACTATCCCTACAACATATTTATTTAAAAAACAGTGGCCTAGAAATTGTGAGCAATGGGATACATGGCTACTGGGAATACCCTCCTTTTTGAAATGGCTCTGACATTATAACAACAGTAATCTGGTGTGAATTGGGGCCATTACAATGTCAAGAAACTAACTGCCTTTGGAGGGCTGTGAGGGTAGATTTACTTTATCAGTTTTTCACACAACAAATATGAGAAAAATCCACCAGCTCTAGAAAGACTCATGGGACAAAACAGACTCAGCATATTTGCAGAATTCCTAATATTGTCAAAAATAATTCAAAGCCACTGTTTAAAGTATATTTTCTTCTCCTTGTTTTTTTTTTCCTGTTTTTGTTTGTTTGGTTGTTGTTTGGTTTGGGTTTGGTTGGCTGGTTGGTTTTTGTCCTTACTTGTAAATCGTGAATATCAACACTTCATGTCTTAATATTTTCACAATTAAAATCTGTGGAAATCCACACTCACATATATGCGTATGTTTAACCTCAGTTGCCATCATTGTAGATTTGTGATACAACTAATTCAAGCTTTTTAATGTACAGGTCATCGAGATAGAAAAGATTATATTAAAAGGTAAAAGATTATATTAAGTCTTGAAGAAAACTTGATATCTAAAAAAAAATATCATTGCTATTAATTGTGCCTTTTTTCAGGATAGTATTCATGACAAAAATTAATATCCTCAGTGCTGACTATTTGGCTTTTAGACATTTATGATTACTCATTCTAACTTATTCTGGCATCCTCAGTATCTTAATTCAAGATATATCTTAGTATAAACATCTAAATTATGCATGAACAGCCGTATAGGATCACAACAAACCCCATCCAGTCCTATGCCCTGTACTGGAAAGTGATTAGCAATGGGTGTCTCAGGAAACAGTGCAGGAAACATAACATTCTTACCCTCACCCCCCTTCCCACAACTGAAAGTTGTCAGCTGGGGGATTTCCTGAACCAAGTGAAGGATCATTATGTTTAATAGGCACTCATGCATCTGTTCTCTAAGACTGCCCTTTGAAACACTTACACTTCTAATTCCACAATATCCTATAGCAACACACCTAGAAACAGTATCCAAGACCCTGATTTAGGGACCTTGGCTTCCTTTTGCAAAATACTAAGAATATTTAAAGGTTGAGCCTTTTTTCAGATCAAGGCTTTCTGTGCCCCTCTTCACCTTCTGTCAAATGGGGAGTTACAACTCTTCTCTCAAGCACTGAGGAACTAGGCAAACAGGAAGAGAGAGACCCCTAAACACCTTAGGCTAGGAGGTGGCTGAGATCTCTTCAGGTTTATGAAATTAGGAGGAGTTTCTTGACAATTTTGTTACACTATCCAACAGTTCTGTTACAATATCCTAAAACCAAACCACTGGCATCTGGAAGAAGCAGAGGGAGAAATAAGATGCCTGTGAATAAAGGGGCATTCTATCACCATAAAAACCAAACCACCATGCTGTATGGGAAGGGCAAAGCTATGTGAAACAGATTCAAGTATTTGGGACAGCATGCCATCTGGGGAATAGTGTAAATATTAAGCAGATGTAAGCATTTACCTAGGCTAATCAGCAGGGCAGGAAAGAGGTGTACCCTGTCAGAGGCAACATTCACATGCTCTAGAGGGGCAGGAAATTCTGGCAGATCCTTCAACAGATTTAGAGTCTATGCATAGATGTTTCCCTGCCTAAAAACAAAGAAAGATTGGCTCATTGCCTCTTATTATAAATTCGAAGAATTTGATTAATGAGGAATCTGATCACAAATGCTGATGGATGAGAAGCACAACTTAAATTATATTGTATTCAAAATTTCCGTGTGCAAGCTGTTTTATGTAATCTGAATAGGAGATTAGTAAAGGCAGAATTAGGTAGGTGAGGTAAGGTATGCGTGAAAGTGGAATAGTCAGTGTGATACATGTGTAGCATTGGGTTAGTGAAAAAGTGAACAAATTATGCAAAGCCTGAAAAGCTTAATTGATTTAGTAAATACACTAGAATACACTGGAGGAAAGGGGTGCTGGAGTTTTTGGTTGGGTTTGGGTTTTTTTTGTTTGGGTTGTTTGGGTTTTTTGGGTTGTATGGGTTTTTTTCAAAAGTTAAGAGGTATATTTTAGTCCATGACATGCTTTGAAATTTGTATTTAAGGAAGCCCTTTCAGTTCTGTTTGCTTCACTGTATTGAACCTATAATTATAATTGGACATGCAGTAAGATAAGCTATGACGTAAATTAATGTAAATGGTGTGAAGGAATACACTAAAAAGAGTTAGTCATCTAAAATAAAGGGTAGTTTCAATACTCTCCTAAAAGCCCTGTGATGCATCTTCCAGTATCAGTGAGAATTGTGCATGTCAGCTGGGGAGTAAAAATAGATCACTTAGTGTTCATCTTTCTTCTCATCAAGTTTCATATAAACAAAGAACAATTGAATCCATTGTAAATCTTATATAGAATCTGCACCTTTGTTATGCAAGCTGCAAAGGAAAGTAATTAAATTGAAGACGTGGTAGAGAAAAGTAATTAAATTAAAGTGAAGATGGGGCTTCTAATTAAGACGTATATTAGTGACTTAATTTCTCAGGTTATTAATTGCTGTAAAATAAATGTCTATGTGACTCAACCTTTCAAGCTTCTGACTTTAATGGCAATGCAAAGCCCTTGACATTTCCACAATGTACTCAGTACGACAGAGGATCAAGCTCCTAAAAGAAAAGTAAGTATTTTTCCCATTTTTCTAGGGTCAAAGGAATAAACATTCAACTCTTCAGAGACATGTCAAATATACATATGAATGCATAAAATTATAATGTGATCTTCCACTATGATTAAGCCAATAATGCCAGAAAAAAATGTAGACTCCTACTGCTTTGGACTAAGTTTTGTATCCGTTAACCTGCATTGGTAATTCTGCAAAAATTAGGTTCTTTATTTTGATGGCTGAGAATTACTGAATCAGGTGTGAATTACTCCATGTGATTGTTTTAAGTTTCAGTCTTAATTTAACCTTCATGTGCCCAATCTGTTTTATATACACCAACGTAGCTGGGAGCAGCTCCGTTGGTTTCTACAGACTTATACCTGTAAAAATTTGGTAAAAAGATACTGGAATCTAGCCACATAATCTTCATGACTTTCTATCCTGTATTTCTTGTGCCCTAAACTTGCCTCTCTGAAAATTAATGGACATTTTTCAATTACTTCAGCTGGAGCAGGATTAGACCATTGAAAAACTGTGTTAGTATCCTCCCCAGTGATGTTCATACTCCACTAAATTCCATTAGAAAAACTAATTTTATTCTAAACACTTATAACACAGCATTTAGGTAGGAAAAAAGTATCATCAATCAATTGGTGTTATCCCACAGACAACATTACACACATCAGTGCTGTGCTCAGAAGGCAAGAAGGCCCAAATGAATTGGTACAGTTTGATATTTTTTTTTCCACTTTATGAACTGAAGTGCTGCAAAGATATATAACAATATGTAGCTATCATTTCTATTGTTAAACTTGAGCATATATAAAGGTGTTTTAGGAACAGAACAGGACTAAGCAACAAATTATAAACTTACATAATTTTACAGGGAAATATATGAGACCAGTATTAAAAGAATTAAAGTTTTATATGATAGAATTATGATTAGCAGCCAGGCAGTAAACTTTGTGTGATCTATTTATAAAACAATGTTGGCAATGAAATTTTGCTTGTATATAATATGAAAAATGCTCTATATCTCTCAATGCAGAACATGTGTTTGTTGTAATAGAAATTGAGTGACATAAGGTTCGGAAAGGAACATGTTAAAAGGAATATAACTGATAGAGGCCATTAATATATAGACTTCTGAGAAGGCTGGCTAGTCTCACCAGTGTAACTTTCTGAGTTCATAAGACAGATTGGATAATCAAGTATACTTCAAAATATCTGAAAATCATCAGAAAACTTTTCAGGTTTTTTTCCCAAATTATTCCCAAACACCAGAATAGTCATTGAACATTCAGTTACCATCTGAGTAAAACAAACTATATGAAGTTCTGACAACATGGCTGAAAATTAATGAAGACAATGGAAGTCATGCAAGCTAGTGCGTAGTAATAAACATAACAAAATTGACTGAATGAAAAAAAACTTTAGAAATTAAAAATTACAGCAAAAGGTTCCATTTAGTAAGATAATTGCTTTTTGCCTAGCTTCTGAAAGTATGTTGACTGTACTGCTTAGGTATGTAATATCTTGAAAGGTAATTTTATTAGATTTTAGAGCTAAGAAGACAGTTATATCTTTCTGTGGAACCCAAGTAGTAGAATTTTACCAAGCAGTTCTTGCATGCAGCTCAGGAAGTTACAGATTAATATCTAAAGATGCATTTTTAATACTGATTTAAGCCGTCAAAGTAATGATGAAGGCAGGTTATTCCTTGGAACAATATTAGTTTGGGTAGGAAAAAGCATTTTGAATTTTTATCTATGAAAGAGAAACATTCTAATTAAAATGTAGGTATCTTAGGGCTATTTAAGCCATTCTTACAAGCTGAGCGTTTGTTGACTACAGTTGATCATTATTACTTGTTGAATATAATGCAATAATTTTCATTTTGTATTATAATAACATCAAGTCTAAATACCCTGCTGTATACCTTGTTGCATTACGCTGGAAATTATTGTCATTTGTACCCACTGATCTTGATGGAGTATGGATAGAATCTGATTCTGTTCAGCTGGCATTCGCATCATAAAAGAAAGACTCAATCCGCTAGAATCAGTTCACCTACACTATTGCTTCAGTGCAGATAGTCTTAATGAGGCAGGTGTAAATAGAAGGGAATTAAGATCTTCTTTCACTTCAATCTTTTAAAATTATTTTTTCCTACATGATTTTGTAACATTCAGCCAAAGCCAATTAGAATACAGCTCTGAAATAACAACAGAACTGTCCTTATGACTCCAGTAATATTATTCTTTTCATGCCATAAAAATAGCAATCCACTTCCTTTCTCCTCTTCAGGCCTTGCTTATTTACCACTTAAATGTCAGTAACTGCAACAACTTAACCTTTGGTTGTGTTCTAATGGACCTGCAATTAAACAGGCAGATTTTCATTGTCCTCTTTTTGAATGGAATAGTGCTAGGCACTGCAAAACAAGCTACTGCAGAGCGTGTGCAATAGGAAGGCATTCCATTTGTATGTTTATAACAACATACTATGGGCTGTGTGTCTGCAATACATTATTGATCAAACAATTGTTATAAACAGGAGCATCTAGTTTTGCTACCAGCACCAACCATCAGATCTCTGAAAGCTAAGATGCAATTAATGTGTTCATATAGAATACATAAACTATGACTAGAAGACTGCCTCCAAAAAACTGTGTCAGAAAAAAAAAGGGGCAAAACTCATACGGAATTATAATGTTCATTAGATTAGATAGCTTTTATGACCTCACTGCTCCCCAACATGCCCTTCTTCTGTCAACATTCAAAACCTCATTATAGATTTGCCAAGACAAGTTGATTCTCAGTTTGATCAGAGAAAGAAAATCATACAATTCTACTAAATCTTCTGACAGTTCTGCTGTCAGGGCTGTCAGGCTGGGATATGTACTTCGCATGAAATGAAGCAGAATATAGTAGTATAGAAGGGGCCATAAGAGTCTCTTCATAACAATGATTTATTTATTTTCACATTAAATATGCCTTTGAGCTGTCAGATGATGCAAGGTTATTGCTGTTGTTTATTATTTATTATTGGTATTATTATCATGCCTCAGAGTACCCATGGACTATGATCCAATTGTTCTTGCTGCTGTACACAGCTCTGCCATGACCGAGTGTATGTTTAGAGAGCAATCAGACGCAGGACTGTGGCATTACAGGTCAGCTTTACTCTCTCTCGTGTGTGTAACAGCAGTGAAATCACCATAGCATGCATTGTGGCTTCCTCTGACAAATTCTGGTACGATCTTAAGATCTCATTTGTGTATGGACTTATGTTGCTTGCTCCCACTGCAGTCTGCAGTACAACAGTGATGGTGGTGGTGGCCAAGCCAGGAAGCTTGATGTTCATGCAGTGGCATTACAAACAAGGTATAGAACAAGGTGAAAGTGAGATACGCAGGCAGTGGAGGAAGCAATGAGGCCTGGTATTATATGCACAGTGGTCACAGGACACCAGATGCCTATCTAGTGATACCTTTATTCAAGGTTTCATAAGAAAAGGAGGAGATTTTGCAAAGAAGTGGTTATCCTTGCAGAGTCTTTTCAAGTCTTAGAAGCAGTGATGGAGAAAATCAAATTGTATTTGCTAAACAGACGTATCAAGTAGGGTCAGCAAGAGGGAAAAGCTTTTGAGAAGAACAAGTCAAAGAGATGAGAAGCTGAGGATGACCTGCCTGATCTTAAGGTCCTTTCCAACCCTAACTATTCTATGATTCTATATACAACATGCTTTTTCTACTGCATAGCTCAGATGGACAATTTGTCCATTTTGTAGAGAGTTAAATCACAACTTCTTTTCGTATGGGCATAGAGAATGGCCTAATTTATATCCATGAAGGATCTGAGCTTCTTTACCTCTTTTGTCTTGCACGTTTGCAGAGATACTGATTTCTGGACAACCCAGAAGTCTTATAGACTCTTGCTGCACAGCTTAGACTGAGCAGTATCACAGAAAGCAAAACTCACAAGAATATAGGCATGTGAAAAGGAGATATTAGATTTCCAATATTTTCACATTAGTATATAAAAATTCTTTCTGCCATGGGAAGTATTTATATTTAGTATATAAATGCCTATCTTAGCCTATCATAACTACTGGTATTTTTCCTTCCAAATAGTCAATATAATGTTAAAGTAAAGCTATATTTTTTGAACTGGTCTACATTAATGAGGGATACAGTGCTATTCGTATTCTAGAAGTATATTCAAAATCATGGAAGACATGGAAGAGTTCAAAAGAAAAGTAAAAAGAAGTTCTCATTTCAAAAGGGCTATTTGGAAGAAGGTGAACATCTTTTCTATGTATGACAAAACAACAGCCACTCTGGGAAAAAACATGAATGAAATCTGGTAAATATGGAAGAAAAACAAGTGGGAAAGTGAAAATGAACTTGAGATATAGTAGCAAGATATGTTTATTTATATTAATATATTACTATGCTATATATTATATTAGTAAATTGTCGAAACCCGTTTAACATGCTTGTGAAGCTTTTTGCTTCAACAGGAAAATTGCAGGACCAGCTGAAAAGAGGTGCAAGATGGAGCAATTGGAAAACTTGATGTGTTCTGCACATTGCAAGGATAAGTAGAATTAAAGGAGATGCGGATACCTAAGGACATCTGTCTTGTGAGGATATCTGGTAAACATACAAGAAAAAACCCACACCAATAAAAAATAAGCACCCAAATACGTCAGACATAACTGAGATGACAGAAAAAACTGGATCCCTCTAGCAAATGACTGAAAGGACCTTGAAGGAATCACTCAAGCACGGCTTGGAAGATTTTTGACCAGACTTTGTAAGTGATAAGAAAGGGGAAAATTATATTATCATGGGTCTTATGGGAAAAAGACACTAAAATCCTTGGACAAGCTTTAAAATTTGCCTCCCTAAGATACACTATGACTTCTAGATAACATCAATTGGTTTGTTTCTTTGGTAAGATACAGACTCAATATAACACAGCATTTATGACTACAGAACACGTAAAACTCAGTAAGTAGAAACTAGAAACAATTTTATTGATGCAGCAGTGGTTATCTTTTCTGAGGACACTATTATTTCATTATAAACCATACTACACAAGGCTCTTCATAATCTAAACACATTTTTATTTGCCTAGATTGGAAACTTGATAGAAAAGTACTGTCTCTTAAGGAAATTATCTGCTTTAGGGAATGTCTTTAAATATATCAAAATGGACGGATCATTACCTTGTCTGTGGCTCATTTGCAATATAATCTCATTTCGGCTCCAACCATCACTGAATGGTAATGGATATTGATCAGTTGTTTTAGCAGTGGAATAACAGCTTCAATTTAATGACTATGTAATAACATTATAATGGGCGAGGCTGTGAGCAGAACATGTTCATTATTTCACAAACCATACAAGGCAGCATTAGAGCTTCTAACATATTTTTGTGTGATGTAATTGTGCACCAAGTTGTACCTCTATACATGAAACAACAGTACACAGAGAATTAGTCTTTTAAAATGTAATGTATGTACAACTTACACAAATAGAGCTGATCACATTTCCATTTTTATGTCTAGAAGCCTACTTGCTTTTAAATAAACTTAAAGCATTTTATTTCCTTTTAAAGCTAAAAGGTTCCATAGATGTAGTCCTAGTAGAAGCAAAGATAAGTGGTTGTATCCTTTCAGCTGACACATGCCTGCTTACAGCCAAAACAAAACCATTGGATTAAAAAACAATTATAGGAAACTATCAGATATGTTCAAAATTAGTCTCCAAATTTGACATATCAGACAATATGACATAAAGTAGAAGACTTGTTTTCAATCCACCAAGCTTCATTAATCATGCCGAAAGCTGTGCTACAAAATACATTCTTATGCATTTTTTTTGGTTTTCAATTTTTCCACAAGATTCTTTAATTTCATCCTTTTCTAGTTGCACTTCTTGAACCATATCCCCTATTCTTTTTAACTCTGAAAAATTCCAGCCTTTTTGAAGCTTCAACTCAGCCTTAACTTCCAATAAACTACTACTTTGTTGAAACAGGAGTGTTTGGGGGTTTTTTGCACATAGTTTCACACTTTTCTAAAAGTTTCCATTCAACACTGGAACAAAGAGAAATACTAATTGTTGCTTGATCAATTAAAACAGTGACAAAACCAACTGTGAATGTATATCCAATATTCTAATTTCCATTTTGCGTATATTTCTAAATGAAATGAAAGGTTCATTTTCAAAGTGCAAAACCAAATCTTACCTTCCAAAAATACTACTGTGTGGAATTATAAAAAAAACCCAAAACACCAACAAGCAATTCTCAAAATGAACCTGCAGAAACTATTAAAGTCAGTCTAATTTCATTTTTAAAACATTACCCTGAATAAATGTCAAATGGCTGAGAAAGTTTTAGAGTTGAATAAGCAAGTGTAGTTTAATCTTGGACTTACTCAAATGTTTAAGGAAATGTGCAGGTGTATTAAGAATAAAAGATTCTTCTTATGTGTCTTTTAGGATGTTGGAAATTCATTATGATAATTTTATCACATTTGGTTTTTTAACGTTTACCGTTTCAGCACAGCAAAAAACCTTTTTTTAAACTTCACACTGAAACATGGTGCTTTATACTTGTGCTTGCTGATTTTAGTGCATTTTCCTTTCTTCCCTTTTATTTTTAAATAAATGTTAGGAGTATATGAAAATAACACTATTAGCCAGAAATAAACAGTTCTAATGTACTTGGAAGAGAAGAAAAAATATAGTCTCTATAGCATGTCTACTCTTGATTCAATTTTGATTTAAAATATTCAAAGACAGGGACGGTCACTGGTGTCATTAAAATAGAGACTGGAATCTATAGAGGCATGGGAAAATTGCTATGAATGAGACAAAGAGCAAAGAGTCAAGATCAGTAAGATGGTGTCGTGGTTTAAGCCCATCCACGCAGTCGCTCTCTCACGCGGCGGGTGGGGGGGGGGGGG